>OMLB01018541.1:0-14334 GCA_900302555.1 Myripristis jacobus | reverse complement strand
TGTGGTGGTGGCTTGTGTGTGTGTGTGTGTGTGTGTGTGTGTGTGTGTGTGTGTGTGTGTGTGTGTGTGTGTGCGCGTGTGTTTGCATGTGGTTTGTGTGGGTTGAGGGCCAGACCTCATCACCTGCAGGGCCAGGTCTGCTGCTTATCACTTTGTACCTCTCTGATTGGCTTTTATCAGCCCTCTGAGCTCTGATTGGCCTTTATCTGCGAGCCCAGTTCTGATTGGGAGGTCATAACACAGTACTGTAATGGAGCATAAATAGCCTGATAACACTCTGATAGCAGGGTTTACCCCCAAACCACTGATAAAACTCAACGTCATATGCTGACCCTCATCCCTCTGCTCTCTGCCCCTCCTGTCCGCTGCCCTATCATCCATACTCCGTCCCACTTCTTAAACTGTTACAACTTGATATATGACTTCTAAATGTACCACAAAATTGGACTTCAGGTGAGGTTAGGTAGGATGTGGTAATAAAAATCAAATTGACCAGAGTTATGCTGGCTGAAACGGGCTAGTGGCATCATAACTGCTTGAATTTCAAGTTGCTGTCTTGCAAGAATTAGATTTGTACCTTAAAACTGAGGAGAGGAGAGACGGTCCAAAGTTCAGTTGCACTTCTTCCCTTTTGTGTTCATGGCATTCTTGCCTGTAAACCTCTAGGGGGTAGTAGTAATCTAGAGAGGGTTGCTTGGTGAATGCTGAGTGTGTGGGCCTGAGTGCATGAGTTTGTGTGTGTGTTGCTGCAAAGGGTAACAGGGTAAGGTGCATCAGCTCTTAGCCTTTTCCTGTTCTGAACAGAGGGGAAAAAAGACAGGGGAGGAGAAAATGAGGGAAAGACAAGGTTAAATGTCTCAGGGGATTCCATGCAGTGACACAAAACACTTTTCCCCCTTTTCTTCTCTAACTGCTGCAAGTTTTTTTTTCTGCCATTCCTCTAAAACAGCCCCTAGATTCACCACTGCAGCATTTGTGTGCTCTTCAGTCCACCTGCAAGTTAAACCATGTCATGTATGTGTGGCCTGACTCCAGTGCTCTGCAGCTGTAAAATAATTTCAAATGTAAAATTTTGATTTGTAATTGTACAGTCAATTTAATTAAAAAGAACTGAACTCCCCTTTGCAGAGCATGCAACATTACATTTTAGGTGCTGTCCAACAGCTTTGGGATTCCGGTGGATTTTTAAAAATATTTCACCAGTGGTATATGACATTATAAAATAGTGGCATGTTCAATATGTAATTGCCCATGATAATGAAAGTGAAGTCACTGGAGCTGCAAATGATTCTTCCCCTCAGCTCACTGCGTACACTAAACACTAATCTGATATGTAATGTGGCTGCAAAACATACATCTCTGTAAACTTTCAAGCATCATGTAAAATTTCACTGTAAAATAAAATACAAAATTCAAAATAAAACCTAAACTATAGACATCTGATTGTCTCAGTGTCAGTAGGAGAGTTTGCTGTGCATTATGTCATTTCCCCCCCAATATTGCAAGCTTTAATTATATTCTTATTTAGTATAATAACTAATGTTGCAGAATTAAACTAAATTCTATGACAAATCACTTCAAATACTCGTGAGGTTTGCCCGCATTGCACAGTGGAAAATTTCTTTCGCCCTGAACTTTGCTATTCTCTCCCTCGGTAACCCCCTGTCAGACCTTTAGTTTAATGGAGTATATCAAACACATCCAGATCTCAATTATCATTCTTAATGAGGGAATGACTCTTGAGGAATCCCTTTTCCATCTGTAACCTTCAAAGGTCCTTAAAAGAACATCTGAGGGTCTTTATCGGAGAAAGTTTCTCTTTAATTTGAATAATTCTCTAAATCGGCCAGGGGGAGATAGGCGAGTGAAGACTGAGGTCCTAAAGTCCTGAAGTGAAATGAGATCTGGGTATAGGAGGGAGGGAGAGGTACTGGTCTATGATATGGATTAGAGTTTAGGGATTGGTATCTTTCTCTCCCCCTCTTTCGTTCTTTTTTTCTTCTCCATCTCTATCTTTACTTACACTTCTCTCATGCTGGCACTGCAAGTATCATGCATTGCATTGTATACCTATGTGTGTGTAAAGACACACAAACACACACACAGACTTGCTTAGGGGTAAATGGAGGGTCAGGAGGTGTCAGCAGGGAAGAGAAAACGTCAAAGATGTGTGGATTCAGAGGGCCTGTATCTCATTACATAGGAGTGTGATAGCCATCAGAGTCAGAATAATATTTAGCACATGCTGCCTGCTAATGAAGCATTAATGTCGATGGACTGGAAATGAGAACCAGAGATCCCTCTCCTATTCTTTTATCCTCTCATCTTTACAGCCTTCTCTCTCCAACCCCGCTTTGTGTTGAACACTGATCATCAAATAATCGCATGTTGCATCCATTAAACACTGTATTTGTCACCAATTTGTATTTAAACGCCCTAGTTTTTAAACTTGTACAAGCGATGGTGCACAGGAGTTACAAACAAACACCATGTTGTGAGGTGAGGGTTTATGGACTTTTGCTTTCTGCTCTCTAATTCTCCCATCATTCTCCTCTTTCCAGTGTCTCAAAATGGCAGAGACACTACAAAAATATTTATAAATACAAAAAGAAGAAGACAGAAAATGAGCTCTTGTTTTAAATAAATGACGTTAATGTAACCACATGCAAATTTAAATTACTCTGCTGGAGCAATTGTGCTGCCTCAGATTGCAGAGGCTGTTTTTTTAGGTGCTTTCATTTAGGAGTTAAGTGTTTTTTTCATGTTCAACAATCTGCTCTCAGCCTCTTGAAACAAAGAGGTCTCATATGACAAAGCGTTATTTCCAAATGATTTGTGAATGCAAATCTGTCCCTGTGCAAGACGACATCTGTTAGAGGGAAATCAGCCTCAGAGACTCAGTATGAGGCTGGTAAATGGATACAGCATGTCTTCTCCATGCGTTTTTACAGGGAGTTATAAAAATGTTTCATTACAACCATAATACCTCACATCATGGCTTGTATACTGAAACCAGTGCATCAGAGCTGCCTGGGGCATTTTCATCAAACGTGAATGAGACTGAAAAACACTGCAAAACAACCAAGGTTATGAACCAGAATTAGCATCCATAGCACATGAGCTGGCTTCACACCAGTTCATATGTTTGGATTTGAACAGGCAGCCTGACTGAAGCACATCTTTGAGCCATTACCCCGAGAGTTTGGAACTACCTGTTGTATAACAGATTTATAGACACATCTACCCCTATGAATTACAGTAAAACCTGCTTGATTACATCACACACATGCCCTAATGAAAACACACACACACACACACACACACACACACACAAATAAAACAGTTATTAACTACTGTTGAATTTACTTTGAAGATCCTCGGACCACACTCGTGCCTGTGATGGTGGGTTAGGTTTATAGCCTGTACATAAATTAGGTTTTATAGCTCTTCAATAAAACGCTCATCTCCATTTAGTTTTAAATGTTCTGAGGATGCACTCTGCGGGTTTATTTGTCTTGTTTTGGTCTTAATTCGGGTAACGTTTCAGTTTGTTCTCTTCAGGTTTATGAAGAAGATCAGGGACAAAATTACGGTTTTATTTGATCACGTTTGACATGCACCACAAAACACTGGCCATGTTGCATTAAATGGATTGTGTGTTTAGTAAAATGATATAATTTAATATAATGAACATTAAGGCTTTTTATTGAAGAGTGCTCGTTGTTTGCAGGCCAAGCAGCGTGCCTTTCCATGCTACAGATGGTAATGGGCATATTTAAAAATTCTTGAATAAACAAAAGCTCATCAAATCTGCTTTTTTTCTGGATCAAGTTCTATAAATAGCGCTTCATAAAACTGCCTGTGATGGAAATCTCTCTATCCTTCTCTCTTTCTGTCCCTCACACACACACACACACACACACACACACACACACACACACACGCACACATGCAGGATCCGCAGCCGCTAAAGGGCACATGCAAATCATCAGAAAGTTAAACAAGGGAAGAAAGCAGATCTGAACTCAGCTTATTTGGTTAATGCCATTAAGTCTGTCTGTGTCATCACTGCTCACCCTACCCCACCCCACACCACACCACCACACATACACACACACACACACAGAGCCTTGTTTTATTGCTCTCTCTGTCACACACACAAAAACACCTGCACAAAAGAAAAAGTCATTGTTTCAACTTTCACCCGTGCCCCCTCTTTCTTTGAGAAGATTTACTTGCTCTTTTTATTTTTTGTACTCTTTTATGCTCCTCCTCTGTAGCCCCCCCCCACCTCTCCCTCCTATTTCAGTATCCCCCTACTGCCCACCCTGTCCTGTCACTGCACAAACACAGCTGACAGGGGGTGGAGGCGCTGCCATGACACAGTCGCGTGCCGCTCAACAAATCCCTCTCAATCCGCTAGCCAGCAGGCCAGGAGTGGGCCTGCGTGTGTTTTTGAAACTGCCTATAGTTCATGAATGTATACATTTGTATATTTTATGCACAAGGCTCTAAGTGTGTATGTGGCTCTGTCCCTGTCCCTATTTGCTTATTTGTCGGCTGGATCAACACAATCCTCTGTTGAAAATGTCTTTCAGAAAGCAGCTCAACAAAGCAGAGTCACTGTAGATTCAATTGATCAGGAGAGCCAGTCAGCGTATTGGACATCAGATACAAGTTTGTTTTGAACCAGCGTGTTGCACCCATCAATCGTCTGTCTGGTCATTTTGTCACTCTTCATCAATCAATGCGTCTATCAGGTAGATCAGTTCCTCTATAAATCTATTTGTGCTGGCTTCAATACAAGTGTACCGTGTTTTGTTCTAGACGATTGGGTTCTCGTAGTAAATTAGGCTAAAATTCTCTGCAATAACATGCTGCCTTTAAATCTCACTGTACTTCAACTGCACCTCACACTTTAAGCTGCACTGGAAAGATAAATGACATCATAGCCCTGTTTTTTATGTCACTGCCAAAATATAATTACAAATCATCTTGCTCACTGACTCTTCCCATATTAGTAATTTTTTTTTTCAGATGTCTTTTTAGCTGTGACCTTTCCCCTTTCAGGCAGATAAAGACGTGATGAAAGCGGAGGCCGTTTCTCTTTGCCATAGTTAGGATGTTGCAAAAACCATGACGACAACCCTTTGTCATGCAAACACACAATAACATGCAAAGCCCAGACAGACAGAGATGTATTTGTGTATCTGTGCCCATGCATGCATGTCTTTACATGGGTGCATTTGTTTGTAAATGTGTTTATGCTAAGCAGAGGGATTGTAATCTGCACACAAACTTCAATTTGTGTTTTGCCTGTTGTACATACAGAATTTTCATGTCTTTATATTGTGGTAGTGTTTGCATCTGTATAATGTCTTAGAGTATTAAGAGGTTCAGTCAGTGATGGATGGATGGAAACGGTCTAATGTGCAGCATTTTAACCAGGTTGTTTTAACAGCCCTGCTGCTCCTTTAGAAACAACTCTGCAGCTGCCTTCTGCTACACAGCATTGCGGGTTAAACATACACACACACATACACACACACAAATACACACAAATGCTGCAGCCCTCCAGCTCTCCTCAGTCCAGGGGGCAGTAAAGTGGTTATCTCTCTCTTTCAGATCCTAATCTGACAGCAGCTCCTGCCTGTTGCCAGGTTACCCCTGGGGGGTCAATCTCCATTTAAATCCTCTCTTGCCTCCCCGCCCACCCATCAACACCAGCTCTGTACACCCACCAGCCTCCAGTGCCGTCCTCCCCAGCCCCGAGGGTTAGCGCTGTCCTCCACCCCCGCACCCCCTCCACAACCTCCAGTCTGACTGCGGCAGCAGCATCAGGCAGAATTCACACAGGACAGCAGGTGACACATGGCTGCTTTGGAATCACTTGCACTTTGGAGCAAAGTGGACTGTATTTATTGTGATGCAAGAGCACGTGGTGTTAGCTTGTACGGTATGCTATGCAGGCCTTTCCCAGTACGCTTTGGCAAGGGTTCACACAACATACAACCTGGTATTGCAGGGGGGGGGTTGTGGGCTGAGTGGGTTTGTTTGGAAGAGGGGCGGCAGACAGGGGATCTGGGGCTAGACGGATGTGGGCAGACACTGGGCGGCCTGCAGTGCTCAGACAGGCGGGGGAAATGATGCAGAGATGAAGCGATAGGGAGCTGCTGCGTCGAGGCCTCCACTCCAGTGTCTGAGAGAATGTTCTTCATCTCCTCTCCCTCGCGCCTCCTCTCCTCTCCAGGCTTGTGAATGGCGCTCCATTGTGCACGTCAGAGACGACGTCTTAGATTTTGACCCCTCGCCCAGAGGTCACAAGGGGAGCGGGGAGGATGAGAGAGAGCGCATAATTGCAGCACAAACACAAAGCTGAGCCCACTGAGAGGCCTGACCGCTGTGCCAGAACAACCTCGCCAGTCTGCCAGCCAGAACCGAGCAGACTAGTGGATACATGTCCTCGCCTTTCAACGTAGTATCCACTCTGTATGCCCAGACTGCCATGTGACTGCTTCCTGTTGGACATTTGTTTACTGTAATCTCTTATCTAACAGGTATCGGTTTTGTCCCGCAGGCAAAGGAAGTTGTAGCATTATGTTCCATAGAGGAAGAGGGCGATAGAGATACCTGTCGGTTGGTTGCAAGATAAATAGATAGATAGACAGATTAGCAGGCTTCAACTTTTGCTTTCTACAGTCTGCAGAGGCGTGTCTGTGGTCTGTGAGTTTTAAATGCCATTTGCAACTCTTTGTTTTGTCGCAGGAGAGAATAATGTCACTATAAATATATGCTTGGAGGTTGACTCCATTTCTCTGAGTTTCATTTCAGTCCTATATATAATTCATTTTTATATGTGTCGTGTGTAAATTAGGTTTTTAGTATTGGTAGTGCAACTTGATCTCTTACTCAGTAACTCTGAGTTGTTATTCTAATGTTGCCATAGTAGGAATGTTTAAATACAAAAATACTTAATTTTTCAGTCATACTTACAGGCATGTAAATCTAAATGAGAGATCATCATACCATTGTATTCATTATTATAGCAGAACAATTAATACAGTTCCTGTAATCTGAAATTAGTATTTTATTGGGCTGCTGTTTTCTATCTGTGTTCTTATTCTAATATAGCTTATATCTTTAACTCCTTACCACACATAATGTTTCTGCTTGTTAATGTTTATACAATATTTCTACATAATGTTTTTACATAAAGGAGTGTGTGCTGAATGGGATTCCTGTTTATCTCGTGTCAGTATTGTACAGAGGTTATTATTATCCTCTGTAACGCATCGGTCTTGTGCTGTGTTGTAGCAGCTGTATCTTATTCTCTCTCCAGTGTCGTAGAATAGAACCGATTCAGCAAACTGTGAAATAAAATGCTTACTCCTGCTGACAACTAACAGCTAAAGCTGCAAGAACGTTTTTTTTTTTTTTTCTGTTTCTGAACAAGTCCCTCTGGGAGGCAGAACAATATTCCAGTCATTCATTGTTCCTGCAGAGGGCATAAAGAGAAAGAGTGACCACTGATGGTTACATCCATCTAATCCAGTCGTGTGTACTCATGCAAAATGAGTCCCACTCAGTTAGAGAGCTTAACATGGTGTAAAATATTTGAGTGAGGTATTTGAGTGTAGTGTTTCTATTTGCATGCATTTATGTTTGATAAGCTGTTCATTGGCACATTTTATATTTCGTTGCACAGGCAGCCTGCATGAGAACAGCTTCTATAACTTTTGTAAGAGAGACTGCCACTGTAGTTTGAATGAGACATTTGATATTTTTCAACCACGTAAAAAGTTAATTGTTGGTTTCTCCTTCCCTGCGTGCTTAATGGCTTGATTATGATACCCGCTTGTGTTAAAAGGCACACAGAGACAGAGAGCTGATGGATCATTGTGGTTCATGCTGGCGCCTGAAGGAGGGAAAGACATGGGGGGGATATGGTGAGATTTATATGAGCAATGGTGGCTAGAAAGCTCAGCTCAATGTGTGTGTGTGTGTGTGTGTATGTGTGTGTGCATTTAAATTGAACTTATCATGACAGTCTGGTTTTGACAGAGCACTTTTCTAAATATACATTCACTGATAAAGTCATAGTGACAGTAATGGTCCATAGAAATGATGAAAAACATTAAAAAGAAGACAAAGTAAGATACAAAAGAGAGAGGCAAGATGAAACAAAGCTTCTCCATTCATATACTGTGTGTGTGTGTGTGTGTGTGTGTGCGTGTGTGTGTGTGTGTGTATGCCTAGCAGTGGAGTTGAATGTGATCCAACCTTGGCCATAGCACTCTAAGCTGGTGGTGGGTGCCAGGGTCCCAGAGGACACAGAGTGTGTAGGGCGGGGGGGCCTCATGTGTTTGTGTGTGTGTGTGTGTGTGTGTTTGTATGTGTATATGTGTGCGCGTGTGTGTGTGTGATTGCAGTTTAGCTGGCTCATTCCTGGTCAGCGTGTCAGTCTTCCTGTCGTGTGAGAGGGCATGCTCAGTGCATCTGAAACCTTTGGGCTGACGCCCGGCGGGCATGAGCAGCCACCGGTGCTCCACCTGGCTGATTGATGCAGGCCTTTTTGAAGTCTTCCCAGGGAGAATGAGCTCCATTCATGAGCCCCTGCACCCTCCACACTCGCAGCCCCACCTCTCGCCACTGATCCCTCCACTCTGTTAACAGCTGAAATGCTACACTGCTCGCTGCTCATCGTGGTATGGGACTGCAGTGGACTGACAGCAATATGATAGATAGCTCTGGGATATACTCCAATCATCTGCGGCCTGACTCTCCCACTCTTGTCAGTGGCATATATACATACAGAGACTTTTGTGAACCAGGATATTATGAGTAACTGGTCTAAAAATGTTATTTGAGGATCTTTGCCATAGTCAGGCTTGCATCGCCATTTAAATTCTCCATTGTACAGACCCACCCCAGCCACAATGTGCACACAAGAAACAAAATCGCTTAAATTTAAGTATTTGGCCACAAGAGACAGAGGAAAGTGGACAAAGGTGGTCAAAGCTCAATGCACTTTTCCCTAAAATTATATCTGTGATCACATTTCAAAAATAACAAAAATATAAAGTGGAATCTTGGTGTGCATGCACAACTGTGTTTGTGATAAGGTGTGTGTGTGTACGCTTGGGCATACTGGCCAAATTAGTAGGATAAGGGTTATTACTGTTGCTAGTATTATAATTATTTTCTGAAATTTGCCTTCAGTGATATATGGAAAGCTGTATTTGTTCTTCTTGCTCTTGATCTGATATATGGTATGTGAAAAACATTTGGGTCAGTGTTGATTGATTGGCTTATTGGCTCATTATGAACAGACCTGCCAGGTGAGTTAAGAAACGATATGTAGTAAATACAGAAACGTCTTCTCATTTCACAATCAATTTCTGTATTTTTAAATTGCTATTGGTAGATTTCTTTGGATGTTTTCCTCTTCCTATAAAAGGTGTCTGTTACTATAGTTTGGCTTGTATGGCTGTTCTGCCGCCTGTGAATGAATTTTCAAAGAGCGTACATGTTCTTCATATTTTTTCCTGTGTGTACGCTTGGACATGAGTGCATTAGTGTGTGCCTTGTGTGCATCTTTGTGTATATGTGCATGCACTGGTGCATATGGGCTCCTTCTATCAGAAAGATCAGCTGTTGACAGGCAGACCCAAGGCCAGTTCCTGGCCCTCTCACCAGGCTTTGTCTCATAGGAATGTGCTGGAATGTGGGCTAAGACAGGTGGAGCGGTTCTCCTCAAAGACAGACACCCAGACACAACCCCAACCCCCCTTTTTCAATTTCTCTCTCTCTTTCCTCAACTTGTCTGTCTGCCCTGTCCTGCACCCTGTTTCACTCCTCTCTTTCAAGTTTCTCCTCACTCTCTGTCTTGAGAATGAATGTCAGGAAGCCATTCTTCTCTTTTCTCCCTGCACATGGTCCACAACAGAAAGATGGGGGGACAAACGGGTGACAAAGGATTGGTTCAACATGAGAACAAGAGCCCAGGCATTTCCTTTAATTTTTTTCCTCTTGGCAATTTTCTTCCTCTGTCTGATTGATTGGGTTTGGACTCCATTGTCACCACTGCATTTGCAGAGATATTCCCATTCTCCTGCAGATGGACTATCAGGGCCTCCCTGGCACTCCCAGTCTCTCATTCCCTGTGACCGCCTAGCCAATCCACAGCAGCAAGAAGGTGCATTGGTATTAGGCTGGATTGAACTGGGGAAATCATCTGCCTCCAGTGGAGCAATATAAAAAAAACCTACTGTCAGTCTCTCTAGTCCCCTCTCATCCACAAGCCTCCTCCCCTCACGCAGATTGTTATCATCAGTTAGATTATTGCTTCCTGTAGAGACCTGGAGCTGTCTCTGCTCTCAGTTTTATTTTCTTCATGCTCCTGAAAAAAATCAAGGCCAAAGCATTACCATCCACATGCAATAAACGTAACGCAAGTCCCAGCTCAAGCAGTAATCTGTTTTTCATACATAAACATACTGTATATGTCTTAAAGAAACAGTAAGATTTATTTTCACAGAGCCAAACTCAGTCTGAAAACAAGTCAGTCCAGTCTAGCCAATAGCAACAATTACTTTCTGAGGTCCAGTTACTCAATGACAGATTGAAATAGTGCATGTTAAATATAGTGAGTCACCTTGTTGTTTTTAGAGTACAATAACCATTTTTTCAATAAAAATAAAAATTTAAACTAAAATTGCTTGCACGTGTCACAGTTTGGTTCTTTTAATGAAACAGATATCTATCATTTTGTGTTATTGTGGCAACAGAGGCACTAGCAGGGTAGTTTAACTTTGTATTTATTTAAATGTTCACTGTGCAAAATTGCCATTGGTTGATTGAAGTGAGAACCATTGAGACTCAACTGACAAAAGCACAGACGAAGCATGAAATTTGATGGCGGAGTTGGCAAGGTTCTCATCACCAGACTGACAACAATGATGGTTTTGGTTCAGCTGGCGATATAAATAAATTAATAAAAATAAAAGTAAAAGCACAAAATTTGATGGTTGTTTCTTCATGGTTCTCATTGTTGGCCTGACTGATGAATTTTTTTGCCAGTTGAATCTAAACAGTCATCTCTTCATTGACCCTTAATTTTGCACAGTGCACATTTCAGTAAACAGTGAAATCACAATGAAAAAAAAAAATCTGCTATTTTTCCCGTGTCAGAATCTTCACCCATTAAAAATAAATTCAAACAAATGCCAAAGAATATTTCACTGTAGGTTTGCATTTCATTGTATAGCCAGTGTGCAGATGCCTTTGTGACAAATAAAGCCTCTAGTTGTGACAAAACATTTTTTAAATATATTTATTTATTTGCAACTTTATATCAAGCCCAATTACTTCTTTTTCCTGGAAAACAGTGTCTCCTCAGTGATGATGTCATGATGATCTTGCTGACATGAACAAACAAAAATTTCAACCAGTAAAAACATCATATATATATATTTTTTTTTTCTATAGCAATCATGCCCCTCCCATCAAATGAAGTTCCCCTCTCTCCTTAAATGATTTTCCGTTGGTTTTCAGTTTTGAAAGATGCCGAGAGATGGGATGGAGGCAAGACAGTTCATTCACAGGCTACTTCCATCAGCATTTTGGAAAAAATAAACAAACCTTGGCAACAAAACTTAACTGAGTTGAATGTATTTTTTCTTTAACCAATAAAAGCACATGAGGCTGATTTGTTTGAGCAACATTTTTGAAATATCATATGATCTCAGCGATGTTAAGTCACGTTTAACTCAGGCAAGAGCTTCTCAGAATGCCATTTCATTGTGACTTAAAGTCCTGCTGTAAAGTACTGCATCCTCTAGGAATGTGTGTGTTACAACATTGATTATCAGTTTTGTCAGAAAATCATAGCACACTGTACACTGCCATCAAAAACATCCTGTGTCAGTATGTTGTGTAGATCTCCTCAATTCTGTGCCCACATCATCCTCTGATTCTTCACCACTCTGCGCCAGCCATCCTCCTCCCAGTCCCATTACTGAAACACTCCTGGGGTAACCAGAGCCATCCAGGCCCCCATGACACCCACTTAAACACATGCAGTCCTCTAAGAATCCAGTGCGTTCTGATTAGATTTGACTCCTCAAATTGAATCTCCCTCTGAAACAAACACCCTTTTATGTGCGTACACACATGCACACTCATACACACTCATGCACACACACATACACACGCACACAAACTGGGCAGTGAAACCCTACTTAGTTGATTGTTTACACAGTGACCCTTATTCTCAGTAAAAGCTGCTAATAGGAGCAAATTACTGCCAACAACTTGGAAATATCAAGTGCCTGACTGCTCAGTTATAATGCCATTAGCTGCTGACCAATCCAATTACGGGCCTGTAAGGGGCTGCTGGAGCCTGGGGAGGGTGGATTGGGTGGGGGAGAGGGGCATGTCGGCCTCAGGGGGCAGTGGAGTGGAAGGTACCTGGCTCATTCGGCCGCTAACTGTCACTGTTTGGCTGTAATTGGATTTGGAGTGGACCATCGGGGTAGAGCTGCCCTTGCCAAGCAGAGGATGTGATCTGATCAGTCTTTATTAGCAAATGCAAAACAGGTCAAGGGCCGAGCACAGTTTCACGTTTCCCCTGTCTCTCGGTTTGTCTTCCTTTGTCTCTCTTAACCTGTTGGAGCGATCACTCCAAATCTCCCAAGAGTGTTTCTCCAGCACCGCTGTCAGTGTTGCGATATAACTATGAAAAGAGCCAAGGTTGAATTGTTTTTGAAACAAAGAGCTTAAGATCACTGAAGGTTTTATTGAGCCCTTGTAAGGACATGGTGCATTGTGTTACCCCACTGAGTCAGAGCCATGCTAGCCGGTGAAGTCTGCAGCTTGTTTGTTTTTGTTCTGCTTTGTGAGACACATTAGGCTGGTAGTGACCCAAGAGGTCAGTAAGACCACAGCTCTCAGCTCACTGGGTCAACTTTGTTTGACGTCTTGAGATGCAGTAATTCAAACCAGCCCGGTTAATCAAAGCTAATGCAGGTTTGATGCCTTTGTATTTCTCCCTCTATCTCCCCTTCAGTTAACCTCCATTACTTTGGCCTTGCGTTCTCATTCCATGTCCCTGTCCTCCCTCCTCAACTTCCTCCTCCCCCCCTTCTGTCTCCCTGTGGTGCTCTGTTTGCCCGGCTCCATTACTAGAACCGCTCTCCAAACCCCCCAACCCGCTTCCCTCAGGCATCCCAAACCTCATTTACACAAATATGTTTAGCCAGCACAGGAAGCAACCCGCGCCCTTAACAAAATTAGGGTCCAGTCAGCGAATGAGCCGCGGGGCTGGTCTGCAGGGACCAATCATAGTGAGTCAGGGCTCTACCACTTCCTCCTTAGGAAGGAGGAGAATGCAATGGCAGCTTAAAATGCTGAGTTTTAGCATTCCCCCTTTTTGTGAGGATGCTTTGGACCAGGCCGAGAGCTCACCTCGCACAACGTGAACTAATGTAGTCCATTATAGGGTTTTATATGGACTTGGTGTGCAGTTTTGAATGATGTTAATGATAAGGACGGTAATGATGTTGATGTAAATGCACTGAGTGCTGTGTTAACAGAGCCGGGGTGCACAGCCGCGCTCTGATCTCTATCTCAGCGGCGCCTCAGTAATTTGGCTCTGAAGTTTGGCCTATTAATGGGACTGTGCTTTTCCTTTTTCCTCTCATATCCTTTAATTCTCTCCATTCCTCCATTCTGCTTTCTGTCTGGTGAGTCTCCCTCATTCTTCCAGGCACCATCTTTAAGAGATGGCACTGTTTACATAGATGTTCATGAAGTCACAATTAATGTATGTTGTATAATCTATAGCTTTAATATAAGCCACCAAAGTGTATAAAGTGCATCTACTTTTCATCATCAACCCTAATTCAAATCATTCCTTCGCTGTTTGTGTTGCTGTGAGGCAGCAGGTCTGCAGCTCTGTGGTGAGAGATAGCCTGAAGACGAGTGCCTCCCTTTGATTCCTGTTTAATATTCCAGTGTTGTCTGTGGTCTTGGATGGACCATGAGGCCACTTACCCCCCCCCAACACACACATACACACATATATACACCTCAACCCCACTACCACTCCCCCAAATCTGTTTCAGTATGCATCAGGGACTCTGGAGGGTAGCCGTGTGAGATCTCTCTCTCTCCCTCATTCCAATCACCTCTCTCTCCATGCCCTCTGCTCAGGTAATTAACTTCTCCCTCCCATCTCGATCTCCTCCACGCCCAGCCTCTCTCCGCTCCTTATCTGGGCTCCTTTCAGACAGTTAAAACTATCAGCCCTCTTCCCCTTCCCCCTGTTTAATTCCT
>OMLB01018539.1:71625-103585 GCA_900302555.1 Myripristis jacobus | reverse complement strand
ATAAAAATAATGACTAGATCTGACAGTAAAAATTAGGCTTTGTACACTGGAATGAGCGGGTCTTGGATGTATTCTCAACATGAGTCCTAAATCCTCCTGATTTTTTTTTTTTTTCTTCCCCAGTGTGAAGCAGTACTCTGGTCGGTTCTTCTAGAGAAAGAAGAGAGAAGCCATGCTGCCGTGCCCAATGTGCTCCTTCTATTCAGAGCCTACATTCCTCTGCTTTGGGTAGATGCCCCCCCACCCTCCACTACCCCACAAACCATCATCATCTATACCGTACATATTTTATTTAGAGTTTTAAAAAAATAAAGCTGTCATACAAGGAGTCGATACCCTTTTTTTTTTTTCCTGTGCTGGTGATTATTATTTTCGGGGGGATTCTTGTACTGTAATTGGAGTAAACTCATGTGTGTGATAACTCTCGGTCTTGTGAGCCGCCCCGACCCATTTCTCCCCCCTTTTTCAGTACAGCATGCAGAATGTAATCTTGTTTTGTAAAGAACATTATATGATTTTTAGTTGTTTTTTTTTTTTTCTCAAATGCTTTAGCACATTCTCCAGATGAAGATGCATGGTCTGAGAATGGTCGAAGAAGCCATTTAAAACAAATTTTTAGTTTTGCATAATATCCCAAGTTCATTGTAAGATGAAGTGCTTTTTAGAAAGCATGGGCTTAAGTTTGGAGAAATGTGCCAGTGTGATGTGGAAAAAAAGAAAGAAATTTTAATAATTTTGTTTTTCATTGAAAGACGAGCTGTGTAAATGAGTGTGTGTGTGTACGTGTATGTATATTTATATATGTACACCGTTATTTCAAGAATGCTTAGATTGGCCCAAATTGATTGTTCTTTGTAGGAAGAAAATGGGGCCAAAAGAGAGGTCTGGTAAGCTAGTTTCTCTCTCTGTTTCTGATTTCCTCTCTGCCACTCACTGGGATTGATGGACTTGCTGTAATGCATCCTTAATAACTGACCTGTTGGATTCATTTATTCTTGCATAATAAGTGTTTTTAATTTTGTCAGTTTGTACACGTTTGTTTTAACATTTTAGGTGGAATCTCTTTACATGCTGTTCAATGTGAGGAGCATACAGATTTTGAGAGTCCATGAGTGGTGTGTCCTGCCTGGTCATATCTATATCTATCTCTGATGTCTGTAGTACCTGCTGCAAGCATTGAGTCAAATAAAGTCTGTGCCACATTTCACTAAGCGGTGTGCTGCACTTCATTTCAACAAGGGAATGGGGCTCCAAAGTTTTGCATTTATTATAATAATTATTTGTATTATGTTGTTTTGTTTCTCAGTAGTCTTAATTATTTATTGTATAATGCTCTGACTTTTTCCCTGTTTGCCTCAGACTCCACCAGACATTTAATGGCATTTTAATGTAAGTGTAATGGGAGGATCTTGTTTTTTATGGCATTGCTAATATTGTAATACTGTAAGACAGTTGCTTGCAATTGTGTTCTTGCATCCTGATGTTTTACATAATTTTTTTTATTTTTTTTTATTCCTTGGATGGTTAAATATACTGGAGAGCAGAGCAGTCTTACAGGCTTGTGATCCTCCAGTGTTCACACGTACCAGTCGTTCCTATTTAGCACCGGAAATTTGTTCCCATGTAATGTAATACTGGATGGACAAGCCCACAAGAGCCGTTTCCCACCAGAGCACAGCCCTCCGTCACATGGTCCAGGTTTTTACCCAGGCAGGACAGAGGCAGGGAGTGGGATAGGGTGTTACTCACAGACGGGACAAGCCGAACGGGACGCAGGGAAGGCGAACACACTGAGCCGGGATACAGCGACAGCAGAAACACCAAATACCTGACATGGGAATCTTCATTTCCTTGGAGGGAAAAAAAACTTTCGCTTTTTGTATTTATTGTTTTGTAGCGCTATGAAGTAAGAAAAAAAACTCCGCCATATTCAGCCCACCACGCCCGGGACTCAGCCACCAGGGGTAAAGACTCGCTGCTTCTCAGTCTCTTAACTTGTTGCACAAAAGTGTGTTTCCAGTCTTATCTGGCCCAGCTGAGGATGTAGATTTCACTGCCTTGACTTTGGGGCAGCCAAACCTTATTTCCCAACACATCAGCGACATTATTGCTCAGCGTAAGTGCATGTCTGTGGGGATATAAATCAACATAGGCTACACACCATCCGGTAGATATGCCTGTCTCCCTGCTAATATTTCCTACCGCATTTATGTCTGTGCTTTGCGATCTAGGCCTGCCACATCGCCCCCCAAAAAAGCGTCAGTGTTTTCTCCAGGAGTAATGACTCTGGGCTCCGTGGGGGCCTGCTGCCTCAGCGAGGAGGCCAAGGAGGCTCGCAGGATCAACGATGAGATTGAGAGGCAGCTGCGCCGGGACAAGAAGGACTCCCGACGGGAATTCAAGCTCCTCTTGCTCGGTAAAAGACGAGAAAAAAAACACACCCATATGGACATCTGCAATATCAAAAAAATATCCAGCCACAATTACACACTGGAGTTCATTCACAGGGCTGCAATTTAGGAAAGAGTAATTTGGGAAATTGTTCATCTTCATGTAATTTCATTGGATGTGAGAGCAATAGATTATGAAGCCAGTGAGGTTTTGTTATTTCAAACCAAAAGAAAAAAATCAGAAGGATACTAAAAGTTTATACTGAAGCTATGTTTGATCAAATTACACTATAGAAAATCCAATAATAATAGCACAGCGCTGGAAAAAAATACCATCAGCCATGAAACGATCACCATCCACACAGTGATACCAACAGCTAAGTTACTGAAATATTAGATATCCAATAGTTAAAAATGGACCTTTACGTTTCCTGTTACAAGCAAAACAAGCTCAGCATTTATCTGTGGACATGGGCGCTTTTCAGAAATGATTGACTCATTCTAAACTAATCACCACCCTTTCAGGTTCAAAAGTCAGATGTCGAGTTTCAGTGTCCACCTAACAGCATGAACAATATCATGAATAACTTGTGCTGAATGGTGACGTTGATGCAGGAAATGATTAGAGCGTAAGCATATCCAGTACTCATGCAGTTTGTGAACTGTCTTTATTATTCACACACCCACTCACTAGGGTTGTGGTTGTCATTACCCTAGCCAAGACGAATACTTGAAGCTTATGAGATGGAGATGAGAATAGTGCACAAGTAATTTCAAACTGCTGTTTGACACACTAAAATATACTTTTAGTTTCACTTCACTCTGTCAACACAGGTAGCTTATTGCTGCCAGTTGACTGGGGTTGTTTTAGCTGCAAGCAGCTCCACAGGAAACTGTTCCAGCTCCTGTCACTTCATGTTTTGCAGGCAAGATGCAGGCTGACACTGGTGAGAGACAGATAATGACAAAAAAATATATATATATAAAATAAAACCTGAATCAAAGAAAAGAAGTCTGAGACATTTCACACATGTGCTCAAAACCGAGATAAGACCTAGACAAATTAAATCCAAGATTGGGCAAGACTGAGAACGCAAGTTTTGAGTTTTGACACCAAAGTGCCACTCACACACACACACACACACACACACAAGTACAATATTTATTACTTTCTTAAGCAGATGTGTGTTAAACTGATGTATGCGTCACATGGCAGGGACGGGTGAGAGCGGGAAGAGCACTTTCATCAAGCAGATGAGGATCATCCATGGGTCTGGCTACTCTGAGGAGGACAAGAAAGGCTTCACCAGGCTCGTCTACCAGAACATCGTCACAGCCATGCAGGCCATGATCCACGCCATGAACACGCTGCAGATCCCCTACAAGTACGAACACAACAAGGTAATCCAGGCTGCTTTCACTTTCCTCGTCCACTCCCTGCTGCCTTACACAGACACGTTGACGGGAATGCCCATGCATACAGCCCTGTGCCCCAAAACCGTCCTACATACTCACACTAAACACTGCCTACTGTGCATTTGTCTTCATAGTATGCTGGGGTGGCTGTCGGTATGATGCAACATACTACATATAGACATATACATATTTTATAGATAAAGAAAAGTGGTGCTCCAGCCATGAGTGCCACAGGCCTTTATTAGTACAATATGTTTTAAAATGTATTCTTTGCCACGTTTGACATGTTTCGACTGTCAACTAAAAGCCTTCATCTGAGCATGAGGAGATTCAGCATAGAGCATCGAAATTCAGCGCACTACGCAGTTTTTTTTTACCAGCTGGAAATGATGCACGGTGGTGTTTTGTGACCCTACGTCTACTGCAACTTCAACTTTAAAAAAACAGTTGGTGCACAAATACAAAAAAACAAAAACAAAACATGTATCTCAACAGATATTTTGGTGTGTGTTTCATTTTTTGCTGCTGCCCCTTGGGGCGCTTCTTCGTTTCTGCAACGCACTGCATTGTGGGACAATAATGTGCAGTAATTGGACACTCATAACACTGAGCCAGTTGAGTGTGTATGTTGATGTTTTCATGCTTTTACAGTGTGGACGCACTACAGTCTCAAAACCTGGTTAGAGTGAGTATGTGGTATGCTTTTGGGACATTACTATCTCTGGCTCTAACTGCAGGTCGCTGTGTGTATTTGGAGTGAAGTCCTTGTGATAATTTGCAGCAGTGTTTAGGTTTGCATTGCTGCTGTGTTGTCAGAGTTTCCTCTTCTCACTGAGAGGCGTAGGCAGGCAGTCTTGTGAAAAGTATACATGATTGTTACACTGCAGGCACGTAAAGTCAGGACCTCCGGGGCCAAACACAAGCAAGAGAAAGGAAGAGGAGAAGAGCGAAGGGGAAGGAAAATCACTCACTAATCATCCAGAAATGTATCCCCTTCATACCAACAGCAGGAGCATATTAATCAGAGAAATGCGCTGGCTCATACAAATGTGCTGACGCCGATTGAAATGCTAGGTAGCATTTCTCGGCCCTGGCGAATAAACAGTCCGTCTCCTGTGGTCTGTGACAACAGGGACACACAGCTGACGGGAGGGGATGGATCCCACCGGGGCCATCATGGGCTGGGAACGTTTTGGCAGCAGTAGCCAAGGCTGACTCAGCATGTTGGTTAGACTCCCAAAAGCTACGAAAGGGCAAAGACAAAGAAAACCTCTTCAATCACAACTGAGGGCGCAATCCAGTGACACATCATAAGATATCAGCACCCGTGCCACTGAGGAGGCAGGTGTTTGCACTGAAGCACACACTCTAGAGGGCAGAGAGACCAAACAGCCAAAAAAAAAAAGGTAAAAAAAAAAAAAAAGAAGGTGAATCAGTGAATACAAAGCTGGAAGTGAGTTAACCCAAGGCTACCGAAAGAGGGAACTGAAAAAGAGCAGGCGGTCTCAGAACCAGCAGAGTTCAGGTAGCAGCAAGAAATTGGATGGCTTGACTGAATCCGTGCAGAAAGGAAGGCAGTTCAAAAAGCAACTACTAAAGGCACCATGCCGCAAGATGAAGAAGAAGGTATCAGCCGTCTGCAAGTAAATGTAAAAAATAATCTGACTGCAGTGAGGAGGGCAGATCATCTTCAAGAGGGAAGAGAAAAAAGAGAGACAGCACCAGATTTTACAAGGATCCCTTTCAGTTTGTTCAGTCATTTCACCAAAAGGAAGAACCAGAGTACACAGGCAGCATAGCAGGGGACATAAAATCAAAAAGACACGCAGATGGGGAAAGGCATAAGGATGTAGAACTTCCTGCAGAAATGCAAAAAGCAGAAATACTATAAGCTTCCCATGATTTGGCACCAAATTCAGCCAGCCGAACAACAGAGGAGAGATCCGTTTTATATTTTTAGATTCAAACATAGGTATGGCTCAGCGCCATCCAACAGTGTGTGGGTGGAATCCAGTCTCTTTGGAGCACCAAGGGTTGTAAGAAACTGGCTAAAGTACATTTCCAAGATATACAAATTTTAGAACTGAAGGTGCTCTTGCTTGGTATATGGAGAGGAAACGTTTCTTTGTAAACTTTTGCAATAGGAATACTCAAGCACAATGAGATAGCATTATGCACTTTTTTTAAGTGAACAGTGAAATGACTTTCTAGGCCCGTAGGTTATTAATAATTCACTTTCATTTAGTTGGATGTGAAAACTATACACAAGCCAATTACTTCTCAACCAAACCTTCAGCTGTAATACTATGTCACATTTGATTGGGATACCATACAAATATTACAGAAAAACCCCTAAACTTTTACATGTCATGCTGCTATGTATGGTCAAAGCAGTAATACCATGGGGAATACAAAGTACCATAAATAATTGGGTCATGTCAAGGTATGCCACTACCGACACACAGTGACCTAATTATGTCTGACTTTGTCAGTTTGCCCCAAATAGCTTCAAAATGCTGGCATTTACAATAGAATTTGAGCTTTTTTGAAATTGGTATTATGCCAGGATCTCGACGTCTTTTCAACACAGTTGTATCCAAAGCAGCGCCTGGTGCAGAAAGATTTAGTTAACTTCACTGATGTTTTCCATCAGACAACATGTGGCAATAAACAAGCACTGAAGTAACAAGCAAAGGCTAATTAGACTTAATCATCTTACTCTCACATTTTCACATCATTTACCAAGTGTGATGCATGTAGAGGAATTTGTCATGGTGATATCGGAGTTGATGGTGAACCCTGTGTTCACATGATATAAGTAAAACAGGCTCTGGGTTGATTTGTTTTTAGTTGTTTATTGACACATAAAAAAAAACTATAAAAGACACAAAAAATAGTAGGAAATTGCCTAAAAACCCTCAAGGGGTTGAAAAGTGGCATTCTCCAGGCAGCTTATTACTGGAAATAATTTCAGCAATGCAGTACACACAATTTGTATGTGTCATACCAATAATTAAAAAAATGTGAAAGAAAGAGAAAAAAAAATACCTTGACAAATCAGATTTAGTGCAGTGCTACACTGCAGGACATATAGTAGACAGAGGTGGCTTAATCTTGCTCTGCATAACATACAAATATGTGATCAGGAGAAGGAGAAAAACACATGAATCAGTCTGGCTTTGTACAATGTGAAACCGAACAAGTCAGAAAAAAAATATCATCAAGCAGGTACAAATTAGGACAGTTAGGTCACGCAAAGGATTGGGAATCCCATGCAGACATAGTCCAGCAATTCACCATCTCAGTTCATCAGAACCAGTCAAAGACTGTGCCTTGCATTGTATTTGAACACTCAGAGGTCTGTTTACTTTGTAGAGCTCAATGCGCCATGGGATGGCATATGAAAGGAAAAAGCCTAGATACATTTAATTAACAAGTGAGGCTGAGCAGCGAGCTTGGAAAGCAAGGGTAGTCTCTGTGGAAGCTGAGTGCTGTGGATTGTGGCCACATCCAGCTACCGGCTTACTGAGGGAGTTTGAGATGTGTGGTCAGGGATTACAGCAGGCCAGCTCTGCGCCTGAGGCATCTGAAAGGAGCAGCCAGTGGCTCTAGTTGAAGAGAAAGACAAGATCAAGTCTTAATTATGAAATCTGTCTGATGACTAAGACAACATCACACAGCGACATATAGCAGTTGCCCTCAGCTCCTGGTCTACTGGGGTCTGTAGTCTTAAGTGGATCAATATGGGGATGGTGGTCCTTGATATGAAAAATTTTGAAAACCCCTGGTATATGTCACTCAGTTACTTGTCTGATGGTCCAAAAAATTTCAGAAAGCTTTACAGCGCATATGGAGCAGCAGAGTTTTGTAGAGTGTAGGAACTAAAATGTGAAGTGTACCAAGTTACTCTGGTATGAATGTGGTGGTGACAACATGTTTTTGTTTGATAGTGAGGTATTGATGGTTACTCACATGCTTTGAATTTTAGCACTTTAAGAGGAAAACCTCTTTATAGATCTCATAGTGAATGCTGAATTTTGTTTTTCCCATTTGCATATGCAACTTCCCAGCATTCCATTTTCTGGACCTTTACAGATGTAGGATTTCAGAGGTTACAGAGGTTAGTCTTCTGTTAATCCACTATTTTTTCTCTAGTATCTCATCTGATCTGGATGACTGGAATAATGTGTATATCACAAAATCATAGAAACGGTATGGTAAGGACAGATCAATCACAACAATGTATCAAAACCAGGGTATGTCTTTGATTATAGGCGGGCGATTTCGCATGATGAGTCCGTCCAAAGATGTCCAAAAAAGGTGTCAAAAATGTTCTGCAGCAGTACTGTCATTGGAACTACAAATATCAACATTCATCATAAGAATAAAACTCAGAGGAAATGAGGGACAATAGTTCAGCAAAGCCACAAATAAAGTCAACCGAGTATTTTGATGGCTTGTAAAGAGTATAAAAAATGGACCTTGAGGGGAACATTTCTGTGTTACAGAAGAGTATTCAAAAGATATGAAATCTCCGCATCACATCTTCATGCGCTGGAATACATCACTTAATAATGTAGCTCCTTCATCTTTTCTCCTATCAGCACTGACACTTTTATGAAGTTAAAGTTCAGGGGGGCTGAATCTGTGAGAACTGCTGCAGTACTGTATCTAACAAAGTTACAGTTGAAATTATTAAATGTAGTTTATAATTCAAAATGAGATCATTAATTAAACATGACTTGTTAAAGCTAGTTTTCGGTACTAGGCAGGCGTCGAGGATGTGCACGGGTATTGGAGGTCAGTTAGTGGGCTTGGAATGGCAGAGCCCTAGAGATGGATACAGTGGAGAAAGGATCAGGAGTTGAGTTTGATGCCAACATTCACCATTTTAACATTCACCCAAATGATGGAGAGGCAGTGGGCAGGAAAGAATGGACCTGGGACTGAGGTTGGGGCTGTGAATGGGCATCCAAGGGCTGCCACTGAGGCTGTGGTGGGTCATAATTGCCATCCTGGGGCTTAGACCATCACTGCGATTGGGACAGTGGGCATGGGGCAGATGGTTGATGAAGACAAAGTTGTCTGTTAGAAGCTTAAACACCACAATTGTTTGGATGGAGGCCACCCGCTCTGAAAACGTGTCTGTGTACCCAGACGAGATTACAGTTATCAGTGTAGTGCAGTCTTATTAGATCACACATTGTGGAAAGCCGTGTATTTGATCCAAGCCGGCTACTTAACTTTTTAATTCATCTGTCAACAGTTGGTAATGGTCCACTGGTAAACAACTGAATTTCTTGTTTTCTGAGTTGATTAATTAGCTCAATGAAATCCTGCTACAGTCGCTCTTTTTGTAAATAAATTTAATCCTACTATAATAGCTCTGATTGCTCTCTGCAGATATCATTGGTCCCCATTTCGAGAATGATTTGATTAATTATTGGGTGGTCAAATAGGAGATGAGGGATTTTTCTCTGCTGCCATGGACCGGTTCACCTGGGAAATGCTTTAATCATTGTACCACTTATGTTTTGATAGCAGAGTCTCTCCCCATTAGATTGTCCCGTTTGACAGTTTGCTCTGAAGGGGCCTCATGCTTTAACCCTCTGGCCTTTTTTAACCTTCAACCCTCAGCCTGTCTGCCTTTGTTTTGTGCTGTGCAAATGGTCAGCGGTAGTCTTCCTTTGTGATACAAAAAGATTCAATAATGGTTCAAACCTGCTGCCCAGTTGTAATGGTGGCGGTGAGTTTACTCTCAGCTTATTTACGCCTTTGGCTGGCCATCTGTTGGTAAAGGTGCCGGGCGTTGAATGAGCTGGCTTTTGCTGGTTGTGTCCCATGTGGGGGCATAGTTTTGTATTTGTATTTGGGTTTTGCACCTAGCTTATACCATTCAGTCAGCTCAGATGGCTGTTTGTTTGTTAAATTTCAGAAAAGGTATTGAATCATCGATGGCAAGCATTTCATTCTGAACCTGGTGAGTTGGTCCAGGCTGCGCTGACTCACCGACGGGACCCTGGAAGTGTATCATTAAGTTCTCTGTCCTTCTCTATTGTCAACCTCCTTGTTTCCAAAATGTTTTCCACAAGTGTTTATGGCAGTCTGGACATTTTGAAGACTCCAACTGTCCACTGCACTAGAAGGTCATGTGAACATGTTACTGAACGTAAATCTGAGCTTAAATGAGCAGTTTGAAAGTAGGCGACCATGATGTGGTTGCTTACCTAAATCGTAATTCTGATGATTCAGTCTGTAGCAGGAGCCACTCTTCACAGTTTAAACAGTGCTGTGGGAAAGGCAGAAAACTGGGAAAACAGAGGGGTGAAGCAGAGAGCGCAAAAGTGTCTGCCCTCATCAAGAACCAAGGACAAAAAGCCGAAAGGTCAGAGGCAAGAAAGGAACCAAAAAGACACACTGCATCACAAATTACACCCCTGTTGCTGTCTGGTTTCTGAAGAGTACTTATGCAGGCCCTTTCAAACCAGTGCGCCAATTGTCCTGTTAACCTGTGATTGTTGGTAGGAATCCATTTCTGAATAGCTGAGCAGGCCGTTTCAAGCCTGAAGGGTCAGACACACCAGCCAGCCCAGTGGTATTGAGAGTGATGCTGTGCTTTAGGTTGGTGTCGATGGGCTTTAAAGGTGGTGTGTGTGTGTGTTTGTGATGAAAGCAGATGTGGATGGGGTTGGTTCTGGCCCAACCGTATTGCTGAACTGTCACCCTGTTATTCCAATTAAACATCTGTGGTGTGGCTGACAATTTCCCCCATCCCATTTCAACATCAGGCTGGGTTTCTCTCATTGCTCACCCTCAGTATCACAGGGAAAATTAACACCAGGTCCTGATGAATGTCTTCTTCCATGCATAGTCTGTGACAGGGATGTATGTTTTTTAATGGATTTTTAAAAGGAATATATGCTAATAAATAAATGAGATCACATTTTTATGAATCTTTGTGTGTTCCTGGAAGCCATGTGGCATGTCCCTGATCTCTGTGCGTCTTGCTCTCATTGCTCAGGCCCACGCCAGGACTGTCAGCGAAGTTGATGTGGAGAAGGTCACAAAATTCACAAATCCGTACGTGGATGCCATCAAGAGTCTGTGGAATGACCCGGGGATTCAGGAATGCTACAATCGGAAGAGGGAATACCAGCTCTCTGACTCAGCCAAATAGTGAGTGTAAACAGAGACTAATAGCTCATCGGACTTTGCCAAATAGTTTCCACTGTATCGAATGCCAGTTGTCTGTTTAATCCAGTCAGGAGGATCAGGTGAGGAGACGGCGTTTCTTCCATTTGTGATTGTTGACACAGCAGTAGAATAACAATACCAGAGAAGTAGTGTTTAAATTCTGGCCACAGCATTAATTATACTAATGCAGCTATGATGGAAAACTTTGATTGTACATTCTACATCCTGTACCTTCATAATAATAATGATAATTTCCTTTCTCCTATTCCCTCTTCCTATACTTACAGCTATCTGAACGATTTGGACCGTATCGCTGATGCTTCTTATGTGCCAACCCAGCAGGATGTCCTGAGGGTCAGGGTTCCCACTACAGGTATAATAGAGTACCCCTTTGACCTGCAGAATGTGGTCTTCAGGTGAGCTCATTCAGACTGTCCCATGTTGAACCCTGGTTAGAATAACTGCGTATGAAGCTAGTGCTGTGATTGAAACTGGGGCCGTATCCAGTGAAAAAGTACTCGAAGAAATCAAGCCATTCATCATACCTGCATTGTTTCCAGCATCTGCTGTGCTGTATTCCTCTGTCTTTTGAGTTTGTTATTCTCTCAGCTGCCTTCTTTCTGACAAAAGCATTTTTGTGTGTATGTGTGTGGCAGTTTTTTGTTCTTCACTGATTTCAGCCGGTGCATCTAGGAAGCAGTGTGTCCAAGGGTCCCTGAAAAGTCAAGGAAATTTTATATCTCAAGTGTTAAAATGTCTTTAACTTCATTACTACATGTTTTATTTTCTTAGCCGTGTAGTGACATGTTTTTTTGTGCTGACTATCCATGGTTAATAGTGCAGTATGTACCATATCTGCTTGTTATAGTTTCTAATTCTGCCCATTTATAGTTTAACATGGTCCTTTCCAGTCTCTTACTATGCTTAATCAGAAATAAAATAGGCTTGTTATGCAAAATTTTTTTATGTCTTAAATGCAATTCCTGGTATCATTGAAAAGGTCTTGAAAGTCTCAAATTTGTCTTTCTTAAACCCATAGATACCCAGGGATGTTAAAGAAATAGCTCACCAGAATAAGAGATTAGAAAAGTTAAGTCCTAAAGACAAAACTACTTGCTGGTGAATACAGTCTTCAGTGAATTACAGTTGTCATAACAATGTAAGAAATCGGTTCAAGTGAGCTGTGTTTTAGTTGGATAGCCCAACATCACTAATTGCAAATTTGCCTCAAGGGGCTTTACAGCAACATAACATCCTCTGTCCTTAGATCCTCACATCAGAGAAGGATCAACTCCCCTAATCAGCTTGATAATGATTTTCCTAAGGAGTATTCACTAAAAAGTCTTCAATCTTTGCTCCCAGGATGGTGGATGTGGGTGGTCAGCGCTCAGAGAGGAGGAAGTGGATCCACTGTTTTGAGAAGGTCACATCCATCATGTTCCTGGTGGCTCTCAGCGAGTATGACCAAGTCCTTGTTGAGTCTGTCAACGAGGTGAGTCGGGGGCCCTCTCCACTAAATATTCCATTCAGAACGTTTACCACCCTTTCACCAAATGCAACCCAGAGTCATCTGTCTGTTTCAGTGACTCACCTCAGTTCCTCTCTGCACAGCAGAAGAGACGGGGGAAAGAGGGGTTCAAGTGAGGGATATTCAAATAGTCATTTAGTGGGACACAATGGGACATTGTTCCAGTGCTGCTCTTGTTGAATAAGTCCAAATCTGTTATGTAGGGATGATGACCTAGATTTCTATGGAGCCCGGCACTGAGCCTGGCTCCTTTCTCCCTCTCCCTCTCTGACTACCTCTCTTCTAGCTCTGCATGCCTCTCTCTACCCAGCTATCTATCTATGAGCTGATCTCCACTCCGTCACAATGATAGGCTTGAACCTTTTGGTGGCAGTGTGTATTGTTCATCTGCAGGGGGAGCTCTTAAGTTGCTATTTTCAGCAATAACATACACTCTCAGAAAAGGTTGCTCATTTTGATGAGATTGCTGCCCACTGAATTTGCATATACACACAATCACTGCTGAAGTACTGCCGTGTTATGCCATGTTTGATTTCATATCCCCACTCACTGAGGCTTTTATGGCATGTATTTTTTTCAAAGAATCGAATGGAGGAAAGCAAGGCCTTGTTCCGGACAATAATAACCTACCGGTGGTTCAAAGACTCTGCAGTCATCTTGTTCCTGAATAAGATAGACTTACTGGAGGAGAAAATAATGTTTTCGCATTTGGTCGACTACTTTCCTGAATATGATGGTGAGAGAGAACTTTTCTCCCTTATGCTGCACAATGTTAGCCAAATAAGTGCTTTGCAAAAAATCACAATGTAACTGAGCACAAGGTCATTTGTGTATTTATGATTTAATTTTACTGCTCTATGGAGCATTTGCATCCACACGCCAGTATATGTAGATTTGTACTGTGTCCTTGCATGTTCTGCAGTCATTGCGTATTAAAACACAAGCCTGACATGGAGTTTTATACAGCTACTGAACATACAGTGACTTTAATCCGTTACTTTGCCCTCTGCCACGGCGTGCCAGGTCCCCAGCGGGATGTCAAGGCAGGAAGAGAATTCATCCTGAAGATGTTTGTGGATCTGAACCCAGACACAGAGAAAATCATCTACTCTCACTTCACCTGTGCCACGGACACGGAGAACATTCGGTTTGTCTTCCATGCCGTCAAAGACTACATCTTGCAGCTCAACCTGAAGGAGTACAACCTGGTGTAAAACTGTGCAGGTGCCACCATTATGCATTCTACTATATACAGCTGGCTGTCAGGAGAGCCGGGAGGGTAATCCTACAGCACTTCAGTATGCCTCACACTGCTGTAGAACACGATAATCCACAACAGGAAGTTGAGAAACTGCAGAGCCTTTTGCCAAATGACTGCACTTTCAATGTATGTCAAATTTTCTCTTTAGGCTGTTTGAAAATGGGTGTCGTTGGCTGTAATGAAGAAAGTGTACCCTAATTATGAAAATAGTGCCTTGTTGAGGAGAGTCAATTACCATATGCACTGTCAGTTTTATTGAGCTCTTTGTGAACAATTTAGAGCAGTAACACTGTGTAAATGAACACGAGGGAAAAAGTATTTTAATGCCGTCACACGTCTCTGAGGACTGTTGGCCTCTCCCAAAGGGAACCTGTGGAAGTAAATGTAGATAACTGCTATGCAGCACCTCACGTCACTAACCTAAGTTGGTCATAGTTTATTTTTTTATGTTTGAAACAATAGTTTAAATACTCTTTGGGCTTATTTAAATGATTAGTTTGTATCTTGAATTGATGGGGAAAGAGTTTAAATTATCACTTAAGACACATTCACTTGCATACAGATATTGATTTGCACATTTCACACTTTTGTTTTTTGTTTTTTTAACATTGATATTTGTGTTGCTCTGTATATGTGTACCTCCTTCAGACAGATACTGATCAGTTCACACAACCACATTCCAAATTTTACTTGACTTTGTACACTTTGCATTCATCTGAGACGGCGTTGTCCAGTGTTAAAACAATTGTTTGTGAGCATAGCATAAATTGTAATATCATTTTATGTAATGTGTCATCCATTTCAGTGTAAGGGAATTTTAGATTTTGCTTAAGTGTCGTCACTTTTGCTGAAGTCTTTGTTTTCTTGGCAGGACTGTATTGTTAAATAATTGCATACACTCGATTCAGGGATGATTTTAAATTGGATTGTGAGGTCATTTTCTCGTCTTGAAATCATTTGTGAAAATGGCTGTAAATATCGCCCTTTATATACCTCCTTGCACTTTGTTAATGTCAAATGGTACAGCGATTTCCTATGCTTTTTTTTTCCTTCGTTTGCATCAAGGTCCTGTAAAATGAGTGTTGAAAGGCGAGCTGCTGAGGAGAGAACTGTTATGACTAAGGACTTCTGAGGCATTAAGTCGTTGCACTCTTGATCCTGATTCACATTAAATTGTTGTTCATGGGTAAAGTCAATGAATAGGGGCTAATCAGAATGTCCCTGGCACTAATGGTTACAAGACCTTTGACTTTTATGTAAAAGTAATTGCAGTCTAATTTTGATGTTTGACATTTCTGGTATTGTAACATCTTCATGCAATCATCAAATGTTTGTTGTTGTTTGTTTTGTTTTTTTTAGCATGATCGAATGAATAAATCATCATTTATTAACTTGCCGTTCATGTTTTTTATTTGTTTGTGCTTCCATACAAATCAGCCTCACTCCTACATAGCGGGATTTCTTTGCCAATCAGTTGTTTGTCTTGAGTGTTTGTCTTGGCAGTTCCATCAGCTCATCTGGAATAGTTAGTCCAGAAATCCTCCTGTGGTATGTCCATCTGGCTGGAGGCTGCATGACAACAGGCAGCACCTTCTTGAAAGACCATATTGTCAGTGTTGCACCCAGGAACACAGAGTGAGACAACAGCACGTGACATTCTTTCAGAGGTGGAAGTAACTGCTTACATTTACTCACGTTACTGTGATTGAGAGGTTTTTCTGTGTACTTGCGCTTTTTTGAGTATTTTCGCCACATTTTGCATCACCTCCATTGCAGAGAGCGCATGCAACAGATTGTGGCACCTTTTGCAATGAATGCACAGTCACCAAAAAGGAATCAGGTTCTTGGCTCAGTTGGCTCTTTAATGAGCTTCTTTTTACTTTTACTGCAGTAGAAATTTACAGCAGAAATTCTACTGAAGTAAAAGTAAGCAAAGTAACTACTTCTACTTGAGATGTGTAGTACTCTCTCCACCATTGCATTTATTGCACAGAGACAGAAGAAAATGTGGTACCAAGTGACTGATCGCATCTGCTTGACTCTTGATCCTTCACCCTGCAGCTTGTGGTCCCTTAGGGCAATATATCTTCACACAGGTAATAACTGTGAAGCCTACAAATTTATCTGAGATGACAAATATGTTTACACAGGATTTAGTCGTCGTGTTTTGTCCATTATTTTTTACCCCCTCTTTAAACCCTTGTGCCTGCAGTCTGTGCTGTTAAAGAGTTACAAACTCAGTAGCCCAGGGCAGTGGGGACCTGTAAGCAGATCCAGCTCTGTGATTGAGATCCCCACACACTTCACATTGCCTTTCACTAGCAGCCTCCTGCTCACCTCCCTTGCACAGGAGGAATGTGAAATGCAGCTGAACTGGCTCCTATATGAGGAAGAATGACTGCTCAAAGTTGCCAACCACCTGTTCCGGGACAGCAGTTTCCCTGCAAGGTTCGCCACAACTCGTTATCCTTACATTTTCACCAGGCTCCACCAGCTGTGCCGCCGTTCTTCATAAAGTCAGCCTGTAAAAACTTGTAAGTTATAGCCTGACAATGGCGGAGTGCTGCATGTCTTCCGAGGAAGCCGAGAGATACAGAATACACCTGCAAATAGAGAGACAGCTCCGCCGTGACAAAAGAGACTCGCACCGGGAGCTGAAGCTGCTGCTTTTAGGTGAGTGCGCCTCTCGACGCGGGGACTGCCAGTCCAGCCTTGACAATAATTAACTTCAATATGGGGAATGAGTGGAACTGTAGTACGTGACACTTTAATCTTCCTTTGAAAAGTGGAGGTAAAAATCCATTTAGTCTGACAAATTGGGAAATACCATAAGAATTAGCAGAGTAAGTCAGAATGATCAAAATAGCACATTTCATGGGGAGGGCGGGGGGCGTCCTGTAAGCAGATCCACGTGTAACACAGGTTACACTCAGCCAGGAGAGAGTGGCTCAGACTTTAGATTTATTCCTCAGATTTGACACAGATTGGATTTTTTATGCCAGTGATAACAGGAAAAAATGAATGAATGAATTAAAAAAAAAAAAAAAAATCAGGCATTTTCAATCCTGATTTGCGCCATTTTCATATGTGGTCCTAACTCCGGTATGGATTTGATTCCTGTTGATGTGACCGCTGTGTGAACACTCAGATTGGGATTCATGTAGTTTTTCTCCCACTGGGCACCTTCACGTTACTATCAGGGTGTCATTATTCACTGATTATCATTAATGGTGGACAAAAAACAACAGATGGAGGGTCATAGCAACAAATTTAATCATTATATGGGAAGATACTTCAATCCACGCCTTCTTCTGGCTTCTTTCCCACATCCCTGACAGCTGACGGACCGCCACCACACCTCTGTCACCACAGCAAACTCTTCAAGAGCTGAATGCCTGCGCCACAGTTTTATTAATTGTCATGATGGACAGTCATGCAGATGACATTTTTTGTTGTTGAATGGCGTTCCTGTTGTAAATGTGTGGGCATAGTAGAGATCTGTTCACACTGATGTCAGATAAGAAAAAAAAAATCAGAATGAAAAATCTGAATTGAGTCACTTTCAGCCGCTGTGTGAATGTAGCCACAGGATATGTCACACAGATCAGTGCTGGTAATTGAACAACAGGACCGGCTGTATGTGTATAGCTCATACACAAAAAACTCTGAAGTGATTATCTCTTTGATGATGTTTTTAGTGGTAGATATACCTGTCCTTAAATAATACTCGGCCTGTGATCTCTCTCAGCAGTTTCTTGGTTGTCCTTCCTGAAGAATTTCATTGGTGGAATAATTAACTAAACAGTCACCATCTGCATTCTTCAGATGGTTGTCAACAACCAGTTTAACCAGTTGCTTGATAGATTACAGCATTAGGTTTATTTTCCAAGACTCACTCCACCTATGGCTGCTGCATTATCTGTTAAAAGGAATACCAGGTATACAGACTAGACTTGTTTTGTTTTTGTTTTGTCCTTTGTCTGTGCAGTCATCGCCTCTAAAGGCTCTGGTAAGATTGAATACAAGATATTAAAGGGCTTTCTTTCACTTTCTGCCTGTAAGCACTGAACGAGTATTCACTGACACAGTTCACAAACCTGATGGGCTGCCATTCAGTGCCAGGGTCACATTAGGTCAGCACAGTGCTGGAGATCTTTTTTTTTTATTTATTTATTGTTACTCCTAGAAATCAGCATAGATACATAAGACATGTGATGGGTACGCTAACAGAAGAACACACACAGAAATGGAAAGAAAACCAAAAATAACATTTCACAATGCCAGCATGGAATACAGTGCTGTGCTGCAGCATTTTGACAACTATAATAAGTTTCGATAGCCCCAGGCGTGGTCTGTTTTCTTCCACTGTGCTATCCTAACAGTCCATTTGACCACTTACTATAAAAGGTTGATTGCTGGTTATGTTGGAAACAACACATCAGACATGCAGGACTTTGCTTAAAGGTCAGCGCTACTTTAAACTTCAGCTTGGGTTAGCAGCCTGTTTGGAGAGCAGTATCCTCCTGCAAAGGTCAGTCTAATGGTTAACATTTTTAGGCATTTTAGGCACTGAGCTGACACTCATACGCCAGAGAAAATTCCCACCAGCGAGCAGGTAGGAGTTAAGTATTTTCCTCAAGGACATCTCGACGGCGCACATGACTGTCAGTGGACACGCTGACTTGCAGGGATTAAACCTACAATCTGAGCCAGGTTCTCCAAACACTTGGTCACCCTGCGCTCCCTTAGAAAATGCATGTCTGTTATTTGCATAAGCATGTGGACCAATACATAATTAAATATGAACGATTAACTGTATATAAGCCCATATGTGTATAGGCTGTGCGTTATGTACTGTTATAAATGAGTGATTACATAGGCATTATTTCATAATTGACCTGATTTCTACACAGACACATGCCTGGTTCCATACACATGAACAAAACTTGTGTTCATGTGCATGTGTACGTGCACACGCAGGCACACACGCAAACACACAAACAAATGTACCCATACCCATGGCTCGTAAAAACACTTGACAGCAAAACTGATTATATCCTTGCTCTCTTAAGACTGCAGCCTTTTTTTGTTGTGCTGAAAGCCTGTTTAGCTGCAACTGATTGATGTTCAGATGTTTTTTTTTGTGCATGTCACAGATGTCCTATTTCTGGCATTGCTTTGATCTTATTCCATTTTTCATCCCTCGTCCTCATTCATCTCATTTGCCCAGGGACTGGTGAAAGTGGGAAGAGCACTTTCATCAAACAGATGAGGATCATCCATGGTGCTGGATACAGTGAAGTTGACAGGAGAGGTTTCACAGTGCTGGTGTTTCATAACATCGTCACAGCCATCCAGGCATTGATTAATGCCATGAAGTCTCTGAAAATCGACTACGCAAACGTCAAGAACATTGTAAGAGACTGTGCACCTCCTAGCACATCAACATCGATGTCATCAGGTGGCATTTTGATCAAGTTTGCGTCATATGAGCGCGTGTGCAGCCCTGCAAATCACTGCTGCCGCGTCAGAAAATAACTTTATTTATAGGTCAATGAATGGCTGAAAGATGGGGTTTTTTTTTTGTATGTGTCAGAGCTATGCAGAGCGGCTGAGCCAAGTGGAAGCAGACGGGACGTCCGTTTTAGAAGCGTGGCAGGTGGAAGCGATCAGAGGGGTGTGGAGTGACCAGGGTGTTCAAAGGTGTTACGACCGCAGGAGGGAGTTCCAGTTATCTGACTCAGCCAAATAGTGAGACTCTTCATATATCTTATACGAAATAATTTGCATAAACCCAAGGTTTCTCTTGCAAAAGAAACACAGCTTTTCTTACAAAGCATTTGTGCTGTTTGATTTTGTATGTCAGCGGCCATATTCAGTATACTGCATACTAATGTAAATTTAATAAATCTAAACTCTTGATACGTGCCAGATATTAAACTGAAAGCTTTGTTAACGTTTCAGTTACCTGACTGATTTGGACAGAATCGCAGCCCCATTGTACATCCCCACCCTGCAGGACATTTTGAGGGTCAGGGTGCCCACCACAGGCATCATAGAGTACATCTTTGACCTGACGCAAGTTATCTTCAGGTAGGACGCTGCACTGCGTTACTTTGCAAGCACAAATATCAGAATTTTTGAACACACCGTAAAAAAGTGGAAAAGAATGATTTTTTAAAACTTTTTTTGGGCATTTCTGCTGCATTAAACAGTGGAAGAAGACGGGGCAGAGAGAGGGGATGACATGCAGCAAAGGGTCTGGGCCAGATTTGAACCCAAGCCGCTGGGGCTTAGCCTTAGTTTTAGACGGTACTCGCTCTACATGGTCAGCCACCAGGGCAACCAACAAAGAATTCTGTTTTTTTATAAATATAAAATGGGCAGAGCGCATACCACATTCTGAAAAGTTAGTCCTTGGCCTTTTGCAGCATGTCATCCCCTCTCTCTCTGTGCCCTGCCTTTCTTGTCTCTCTCCTCTGTCACTGTCCAACGAAGCAGAAATGCCAAAAAAAAAAATTCTTTATAAATATCAACCAGAACAGCAGAGATGATATCTCAGAAAACAAGGGAAATAGCATTTCTTCACCTGATAAAGCTTATGCGCCATAAATGACAGTGTGTGATGCTGATGTGTTGCCTCTTTGTCAACCTGTGGTTCCACGCTGCAGGATGGTGGATGTGGGTGGTCAGCGCTCAGAGAGGAGGAAGTGGATCCACTGTTTTGAGAACGTCACCTCCATCATATTCCTGGCGGCTCTCAGCGAGTACGACCAAGTGCTTTATGAGAGTGAAAACGATGTAAGGTCCAAAGTTTGTCAGTGTACAGTGTTTTATCCCCCCATAGGTATAGATGAGATCAATATTTCTCCCATAATTTGCTCTCAGGCAAGCACTGTTTTCATACATTTTCCAGTGAGGTTAGACTGTTTTGTTGCCTAAGATGCATCCTCTTTTCTCCCTCGACAGAATCGACTGGAGGAGAGCAAAGCCTTGTTCAAGACCATTGTTACATCCAAATGGTTCCAAGATTCCTCCATCATCCTCTTCCTCAACAAAACAGACCTGCTAGAGGAGAAAATTGAGCATTCCCACTTGGCAGACTACTTCCCAGCCTTCACCGGTAAAGCATACTGTCTCTTTGTGCTGATGCGTGTGTTAACACAGCATCCCTCACTTTTTTCAGTGTTTGATTTCAGTGATCTTTCCTGAAAAGATGCTGCCTCCCCATGATTTCTTTTTTTTTTACTCCCGACCAGGGCCTACGAAAAATGCTGACGCTGCAAAAGCGTTCATCTTGAAAATGTACGTGCAGCAGCACGCTGGTCATCAGAGACATCTCTACTCGCACTACACCTGTGCCACCGACACCAAGAACATCCGCTTCGTCTTCAGCGCCGTCAAAGATACACTCTTCAGAGAAAACCTTGAAAAATTCAACTTGCTAACATGATTTGTAAGATGAAGTGATGGTTTCACTTTCCAGAGCAAGGCAGCAGGAAGAACTTTCATACTGTAGCACCTTTGTTGACATTTGACCTGTAATGCACTGAGGCTTGATAAAAGTCGTGGCAAGGTAAATAACAGGCAGTGCATTAACAGTACATCAAAAATGCTAAATAAGCATGTTTTTCATTGCCACTGGAGAGAAGTGAAACCTCAAATAGTTGTTACCTGGACTGTGAGGAAAGTTCCCTTTATGCAATCATTGTTGTTTGACACATCATATCAAACTGGTTTGACAGACTCTTCTAGAAAGAATGCAGCCCACACTGCCTCGCTGTCCTGTCCCTACACGGGACGGGGAAGTAATGCCTGTAGGGAACCACCATTCCCTAGTTTATATCTCTTTGTTTATATGAATGTGAATGTGTGTTTTAAACAGTGCATGCAAGGATTATGTATAACGTATCAAGAAAAAATAGTCCTATTCAAAAATTCAATATTTAAATGAATCAACAGCTTTACTCACATCTATACAATATTCAAATTTGTGTGTCTGAGATTTTGTATACATGGAAATCATGTTTTTGTCAATAAACTGCCTTGTGTTGAATCTTGTTCTTTTCCATATCTTCTTCATTACCTCAAAAGGAGTTTCATTTGGACACAAAACTGGGGCTAAAACACAAACCAGAAAGCTGTTTTTTATGATCTAGCTCATGATTTATGACTACAGCAGTGGGGCACTGATTAACCACAGGCTTTTTTTTTGTCCAAGTCTATTCTATACTGGAGACTCGGGCATGGGAACAACCTTTGTACCAAACAACAAACAACAATGCACCAAGTCTGACAGGCTGGTCTCTATCTTCCGGGCCAGCTGGTTGGACTGAGATCACAATAGTGGTAAGTGAAAACTAAAACAAGCAAACAGTAGACTTACTCCTGTAGAAAAAAAAAACAATGCCTGTTTCCACAAGGAAATACTGTCTAGGTATTATTGGTTTTATCTGATTTGTGGCTGTAGCGTGGCTGTTTAAGGTCTGAAAGGATAAGTTCCGCGTTCAATACCTGCACAAAGTACAAAGGACACATTTCCAAGGTGTTTTACGGGCACAAACATGGACATAATCAGAATGTCTTGGTATACATCTGTATTCTCCTACCAGTTTCTGGCACAGTGTGTGAGCACATTATCAGCACATGAAGCTGACATTGTTCTCTTCTGTTTTCTATTGCTCTTCCTGCCCTGCGGGCTACTAAAAAACCTCTGAATAGCAACACGGCCAGGCTCACAATTCTACTCTCAGGCTTTAATAGCAGTCCCACACTCCCCCTGGGTAGTAATAACACAGCTGCACACACACTACACACACAAACACACACACACACACGCATACACACATGCAAATATGCACAACTACACACAGACACATAGTTTACCCCCTCCAGTTGGGATAATAATGACTCACCACACACACACACACACACACACACACATATATGTATGTATGTATGTATCCTCATCCAGTTGCACTGCCATGGGGAGCTGCTGTTGAGAGCAGGTGATCGCCCTTATTTGGTAATAGCCCAGATCACGTGACCACAAAATGGTGGAAGCTGTGAGCTGTTTGTAAGCTGAGCATCTCTACCAAGAGGCTGGAAGCAGGCAGCAGGCAGGGAAGTTGGAGGTACATCCATGCTCTGAGACACAAGAGGACAGAGATTCCCGTGCCCCAGCAGCGGTGAGTGGATTGCTTTGATTCTGTGGAAGTAGAAAGAAGGAAGAGAGAGAGAGATATGTTTTTTTTTCCCACAGCCGGGGGACAGGAAGAGAGAGCAAGAGAGAGAGAGAGAGAGACAGGGAAGGAGGGAGGGGCTGCTGTCATCAGCACCGTGCGCTGTGCAAGTGCATCTGAAGCAGCTCAGCATCCTCCGTGGAGAATGCACGTAACAGCTGATGCTGATCTTGTTATTCTACAATGTATAAGTACATGTCACTGTGCGCCTTTTGCATCTGTCTGTGTGTGTGTGTGTGTGTGTGTGTGTGTCTGTGGACATAATGCGTTCCTGTGAATCATCAGCATGACATTCATCTCCGCTGTACCAGAGTCAACCATTCAGCAGTTTTCTGTTTGCAGCTGCTAATGCAATCAGATTTTCCTTGTTCCAGTCACACTCTGGAGAAAAAAGGGAGCAGGGATCTTTATTTTGCGCGTGTGAGTGTGCGCACACGTGACCGGCTGTGAATTTGCATCTTTGCCCAATCTGTGCTCAGGCAAGCGTGCGGCAATTTGATTTGAATCAGCAGTCGGGAGAGAGGCAGCGAGGAGGGGAATGGGCTTCTGGTGATGTAACAAGCCCACTTTCTCTTTTTTTCTCTCGCTTTTCCGTGGTGCCCTCCCCCTCCTCCAGTTAGGATGGAGGGATTATTCACAGAGAGAAACAGGAGATCAGATAACCCTTAACCTCTGCAACCTCATTTATAAACAGGAATTTATAAATAGTGAATCATCATCAGATCCTAATCAAAACCATAACCGTCCTGTTTTGGCCAGTGGCATGTCTGCGTAGTTCTGTGGATATTTCATTTGTTTGTATTATTTATCTTTTATATGGTATTGCAACATATTATGGTGATAAATCACAACAACAGAAACAAACAGCAATGGATGTGGTTGGTAAAACATTCAGGTATAATACACGGGAGGTGCTGCAACGTAGATAGGAACAGGCAAGACAGAATAAGACCGGACAGGATTGGGCACGAGAGGTGATTTTGGTGTTTTTGGTATGCATCTATAAATTACATTAAGTACTTGTTCTGATGAGGAATCAGCTTTCAAAGAATTGCTAAACAGAACACAAGGATGTAATCTTGTCTAATGGTCACTGGATTATTTCATTTGGAGGCTAAACTGGTGTTTTTGTTCTGTCTTTCCCACCGAGTATGGATCCAGTTAGTAGATCGTAGAAGGTGGCGGAGGGTGCGGAGTGTAGACCCACTCAGTATGTGGGTCACAGACATGTTGTAATACCATGTGTAGACAGTCTCCAGTCGGAAAGCTCAAATGGGAAAATAATCTGGTTAGACTGACGGGACGACACAAGGATTTAAGGTGATAGCACCGGGCAGACAGACAGTCTAACGTCAGTATTTGCCAGGTAAAGAATCACAAGAGATGCAGTGGTTCGACAGTTTTGCACAAAGCGGAATTCAAGTCAAAGTGAAAATACTTAGACTTTACATTCACCACTTTGAGAAAACACCTTTCTTCCTTTAAAGGTCGGACGACCTCTCCGTGAAATCATTAGATCCAGAAGGACAGCGGTGGGCGGATTACACTGCAGCCTCAGCGCTCTGTGGTTTTGTTATTGTGTCTGTGAACTCTGTGTCTGTGAGTCCTCAGTTGTGTCTCTCTTTCTTCTCACAGGCCCCCTGGGTGATGAGGGGATGGACCTGGCGTCTGAGAATAAGATGAACTCGGAGGGGGGCGAAGGCAGACCAGGTGAATACAGACAACCGTGTCTCTGATTCATAGCAAACAGACGGTTATTTATTCTTCCTAGAGTCTCACAGAAAATGGAAAAAGTCCACAGCAGTTGAAATAAATACCTTTCTTTTTTATTAAGGAGGTTTTTGTTATTGTTTTTTCTACCAAAGGTCACTCAGAATTAATGTGCTCTTTCTGTAGCCCCTCCCACCTCTCTACCCCTGCAAGGAGGCTCCACCCAAAGAAAGAAACTCTCCGCTCCTCGTATCAGCCTGTCACTGGACCAGAGCGAGGATGACCTGGGGGAGACGCCTGACGACCTTGACATAAACGTCGACGACCTTGATACTCCGGATGAGGGAGATTACCTGGACTACACAGACCATGAAATGGACTGGGAAGGTGGGTCAGTGTGTGTTCAGACAGCGGCAGTTTGGAGCCATAAAACTGAGGCCTTGGCCTTAACAGCTGTAGTGGCTCTGCAAGTCTCTCATTATGTAATGTGAAGCTCATGGAGAAAAGCCACTTTTTTTTTAATTCGTCTAGATTTTCTTTTTTTTTTAAATATATATATATATATTTTTTTTTTTTTTATCACACAGAGACATCTTAAGAGCTGGTTTTATTGAGTATTTCCCTCTGAGGCTGAAATTCTATAGCTTATCTTTCTCCAAACCGCCCACCACCTGGCTTTTACTGTGAGAAAGCATCAGTGCCGATTTCAGTCTCCTACAAGATGTAATAACAGTGTTACGTTTTTATCATTTTTGTCATACCAGACCCCAAAGCGGCTAATAGGAGCGGGTCAAAGGAGCCGCATGAAGCGATCCCGACTTACAGTGCAGAGGAGGAGCGTCAGGACGGGAAGCTGTGGAGGACGGTCGTCATCGGGGAGCAGGAGCATCGCATCAACATGAAATGCATTGAGCCCTACCAGAAAGTCATCTCCCATGGAGGTGACTGCTGACATAACACACACCACTGGGGGGGTCCAAACCACTCACCATAAGTGAGTGAATTCAAATTACAGATGGCCCCAGTGGGAGTCAGACCCCTAACCCTAGCATTGTTAGCACCACATCCTCGTCCTGCCCACTGAGCTCTGTACTGTGGGCTCAAACAGAGCTCTCTCGCGGAAATAAAGACATCTGTCGCCCAACTGTCAAAGGGATCATGAGCTCTGTCATTTAGATAAAACACACTCTGTCTGAGTGACACCAAATCTGGATATGAATGTGTTGATGAATAAAAGAAAATTACATTAATCTGAAATGAAGTAAGAGGAAAAGGGACGGGGAGACAGGCAGACAAAAGAGAGACAGAATTAGAGCAGACCGGCAGGCAAATACACCAGGAGGAAGAGGAAAGTAATAGCCTACCAAGCAATCCAATTGTGAAAACTGTGTTAATGAAGGCTAAGCTCTCGCCAAGTGTGTTTCAGAGGAATATGATTTGGGGCAAAATACCCTTTTTTCTGACTTCCCCAGACTGAGACAAGATGTTTGATACCATTTTCACCTCTGTGCGGCCAGCGGTTCACTTCCTGCGGGCTGCATTTTGTGCTATCTTAGCATAAAGGCTTGAGGTCTCAATACATTAATGAAACATTGTCCAAAGATTTTGAGTTGCTGCAAAGTTTCTTTTTTCACTTGGACAGAGCTAGGCTAATGACTCCCATAGACTTCAAGTCTTTATGCTAAGCTAACACAAAATGCTACTATAGGAACTGAACCAGTGGACGTCCAGAGGTGAAAGTGGCATTGAACATCTTGTCTCAGTCTGGCTAAGTCAGAAAAATGGCTAAACTGTTGGAATATTCCTTTAAGGTCAATTTCTTTTATTTCCTTTATTTTTATGTCATCAAGGCTACTACGGCAATGGAATCAATGCCATCATAGTGTTTGCGGCCTGTTTCCTGCCTGACAGTGACAGAGAGGACTACCACGAAGTAATGGAGAACCTCTTCCTGTGAGTGATAAGCCACACTCACTGATACACACCCTCAATCTGTCAGTCACTGAATCACCCACACACTCATATTCAATCACTTAATTAGCCAGTTTCTTTATGAATTGAAGAGCTCTGCCAAAGCATTTTGACAGATCCGTGGTCCTTGTAGTATTTGTTTCTTTTATTGGCATGTCTTGGGTCCAAAAGATGTTATGATATCCTGCCTGACTTTATACAATAAATAAATAAAAAAACAAACAATTAAGTGTCACTCAAAAAATTGATTTCAGTCTAAAATTTCATTTAGCAAGGCAATGTTTGTTTCGTAAATCAACCATGGCCTTTCGCGCAAACATCTAGAATTAGTCTAGTCTGCTGGCTGAGACTTACAATGTTGATGTTTCTCCAGCTGGGGCTGGCACAGTTATCCGTCATGCTCGGACAGCCTGGTAGGGATCCAGCAGGCTATTCTGTGAAAGATATTGAGTGAGTTGGCACATCCAGTAGTTACAAATGAGAGGAGGTGCACCGTAGTATCTGCAATTTATGATGTCAGACGGGGCGAGGTCTGCTTTCTTGGAGGAGTAACTATGTGGCTAGTGAGCCGCGTGCAGCTCCATGGCAGAGGGAAGTGAGCGCACGAGAGTCAGGGAACAGAGCGGATCTGTAATCAGGAGAGCGGGATTGGGTCAGGAGGTCAGGGCCGTGAGGCTAAGACACAGTCAGTGGAGTTAGAGGAGAGAGAAATTGGGATATGGAGTATAGATGGAAGCAGGGAGAGAGACGCTCGGATATTGCCAAGCTGACAAATTCTAAAGAAGCTCCAGCAACACTTGAAGTCTATAGAAAAACTGAATTGTTGGTCCAACAGTAAACCTCTTTAGGCGTTCTCCCTTCTCCGTGCACCTTGGAAGGAGGCGAAGTTGTGCCAGAAATCCTTCCTCTGCTTCCACAACATAAGGTGACACATTTCCCCACAGAAAGGAAGGAAAGCTGCGCAGGTGGGGGGCCGAGGAGGGAAATGAGAATAGTTTCTGGGTGTTAGAAACCGAGAATTGGATTTGAAGAGCGGCAGCAGATTTATTTAGCTACTGAGGTGGATGCAGACAAGGAGAAAGGAGAGTAGCAGAAATATCAAAGCAAGAGAGGTCAGCCAAGGAGCCAGATTTGTACCTCCTACTATCAAACGGCTAAGTCATCACACGGGAGAGAATATCCTACAATTCCATATGCTGTCTTTTATTACCTTTTTTTTTTTTTTTTTTTAATTTAGGGAGTCATTTTTCCATTATGTCTTCATAATTGCCATTTGCATGAAAGCATATGTATTTTTGTATCTCTGGATCTCACATTTCACAGTGTGGATTGGCTATAATTTCATCCTCTTAATTCTAATAAGACTGCTTTTTTGTGTTTTCAATGTATTAATAGTGACAGTGTTTTGTGAGATGCATTATGACTTTCCAGTCTGATGTAGCATGAAATGTATACATTTTAGTTTTGTATTTTTGTATCATTTATTTTAATGATAATAAGAGCTGCTAAGCAAGCTCTCCAAGTGATTATATACCCTGGTTAATGGTGTTGCATAGGGTTTGTGTGCTGTCATGTGTACTGCTGAGTAGCATAATCCTTTGCCTGATAGAGCGAAATAACATTTGAAAACAACAACAACAAAAAACGAAATTATTTTTCTCATATTCTTATTTGAATTTTTATTGAAATGAGTATGTAGAGAGTCGATACAGTCAGATTTGCAGGCTTAGTCACGCACTCATTTTATTATAGATTAATACTCTTCTTTGCAAATTGTTATGATGTTAACAATCAAGGTTGTTGAGCTATATTGTTTCCCCATGTCTTTCCAAAAGTGAATATAATTTGTGTATCTGTATGTGTGTGTGTGTGTGTGTGTGTGTGCATGCCGGTCTTCAGCTATGTGATCAGCACACTGGAGCTGATGGTGGCAGAGGACTACATGATTGTGTATCTGAACGGAGCAACGCCCCACAGGAGGATGCCTGGCCTCGGCTGGCTAAAGAAATGTTACCAGATGATTGACAGAAGGTCAGTCTTTGTAAACCAATTAACTTGTAATTTTGGGATTGAGTGCCTCACAGCCTTGTTTTGGAAATTTGAATTCACAGCATGGCTCTAAAAGCTATCTTAGTTTCCTTTAATGAAAATTTTCCATTTGTCTTTAACTTGCCTACAACAAAGAGAGCCTTATTACATGCCGAGCCTCAGTATGGACATAAATATAGCTGGTACAAAAATGTGGTCAACATGTTGTTTTCAGGCTCAGGAAGAACTTGAAATCCTTCATTATCCTCCATCCATCATGGTTCATTAGGACCATTTTAGCCATTACCAAGCCCTTCATCAGGTAAAAACCACTTCTTGCTGTTTACACACACTGATTGGCTCAGTTATGATGGAACTAATTACTGTATTTCATGTGTATTTAAAAATGAAGTGCAAAATATGTGACATGCGTGTGTGTTTCTCTGATGTTAAGCTGGTGACTTTCCTTGTGTGTGTGTGCTCACGTGTGCACGTCTTTGTTTTTCTGTCCCCGATGTTGCTTTGTGTGTCTCGTCACAGCGCGAAGTTCAGCAGTAAAATAAAGTACGTGAACAGCTTGGACGAGCTGCAAGAACTCATCCCCATGGAATACATCCATATCCCAGAGTGCATCATTAGGTGAGCCACATCCTCCTCGCCATCAAGCCCTCCAACGCTACCCCCCCACCACACTGCCAAGCTTGTGTTGTCTTGTAAATTACTTCATCTTCATCTTGTCATTTCAACTCTCTCTCCCCCAGACTTGACGAGGAGCTGAAGGAAGCAGCGGAGAACTCAAAGTAAGCAGCGTCTCTCCAGCCTCTCATTAGTTCCCTCTGTGGAGGCAGTGGCCCCTGACTCAGTTTTATCCTTGGCCAGAGCGCTCATTTATCAGATGGCTCACTTTTAGATCACAGGGACTCTGCTGGATGAGGACCAATTGGATTCAGCTGTGGTCATAATTACAGGAAGAAGACAGAAAAAAAGTTGCTAAAGATGCTAAATGCACCCCTCTCATCTCATTTATCATTAATAAAAATGAACCACTCATTAATACAAAGTGATATATTACACTATGGTAATGACTGTAGGAATGAATATGTAGAATTCCAACAAGTAGAGCGCAGTTTTATGCTGCGTGGCATGCTCTGGCTGACTAAATTGCACACTGAACGTGGCCCTAAATTTCACAACATACCATTACATTACTACACCCCATAACACTGAATTATTCTCTAACAATCCTCCTTTACGTGCATTTTTTTTCTTCCAGAATGAGTAATTTTCTGCAGGGACCGGAGCCAACAGCAGGCAGAACAGAGTAAGACACTTGTTGAAGCGCACACATGGAAGAGAAATGGCCTTGTCTCAGAAGCCTGTCACCCATATATAAACACACCCGGCTTTAATGTCTCTGTTTTGCTCTCTCGTCTTCCCAGCAGACCAGACCAAGCCAGTGCCAGCAGCTCTTAAAACCCAGAAGTCCTTCAGCAACAGAGATGGATGGATCGCCTAATGTTAAATTTTGCTCCAGATTTTTATTACTGTGTTGGAAAAGTGGAGACAAAGGCATGGTGGAAAAAAAGAAAAAAAAGTGTCTGTGTCAGTGTTTGTCGATTAGACACTGGAGTTTAATATAAGAACACACCGTAGCACCAAACACACAGAGCTAGATCTTATACTTAAATGACTGCCGGAGCATCTACTATGTGTGCTACCTTACAACTGCAGTCTCACATCATGTAGGTGAAACAACTATGATGCTTGACAACACCTAACATACCGTCGTCCTCGTTCACAATAGGGTAGGAAATACAGTCGCACACCAGACAGTGCACTGAACACGTCCATTCTTAGGTTATAAAAGTTATAGTGCTGTCGCTGTATGCATGGCAGGCAGTGAAGCAATAATATCACACTTTATGTGCTACAGTCTCAGTATTTCAGATGAAGATGCCGGTGGTGTGTCAGCAGTCTACAATGAAAGCGCAGGGTATGAAAAAAAAGACAACAACCTTGTGGCAAAGATGATGTCCAACTATTGCATTGCAGCAATCCAATCTTCCTTGGTACTGCTTGTTTTAAACCCGGAAATGATATTCCATTAAGTCCCTATGAAATAGATATTTTCACTTTAATGAGTCAATCTGAAACAAAAGAGGCATAAGTGAAATGTGAAATTGAGCAGTCAGTTGTATGTGAGAGCATGTCCTGCTAAATGCATGTTCTGTGAGTGTGTGTGCGTGCGTGTGTGTGCGTGCGTGTGTGCGTGTATATGTCCTTCCAGTTTGTGTTGCTGTTAGACACGTAAACTGTTTAGGGATTTTATCTCGTCTCCAGTGTCCCCTGGATCGCCACGAAAACAACCTCAACAGAAAATAAAGACGGGGACGGTTTCTGTAAAGCACAATATCTTCTGAACATCTCTGTGTTTGTGTGTGTGCGTCCACACGAACACGTGCGAGTTGGTTGTGTGTTTGTGCATCAGTGCATGTCCCCTCCTAGATAAATGACGGTCCTCTATAACCCATGAGTCTTCTAGTCCAGTGTGTAGAGGATGTGCAAAGGAATTATGGATCACTGTCTAGTAAATCAATAAAAAACAATTGAACTCTGAACACAGTTGTGCCGTTTTCGATCTTGTCCTTTTCGCTAGTTGCCTTCTAAAAGGATTTTAATTGCTTTGCTGCTAAATGACAAGCCTGTCAGTTTCCACTTTGTAAGGTCAAGAATTACCACCTCCTCCAGTGCAATCTCAGCATACTTTATTTGAATGGGACCACAATACATGTTCAAGTTGAAATTCAATGACAGCAAACACATGGAAATGTATTATAGAAAAGCACAAGCAATAACATGGTTAATCAAATTGAAAGTGCTACTTCAACACCGCAACAGTTGCAAAGATGAACACCTTGATCAATCAAATTGACAAAACAGGTAAATGCCCATGGAGAATGTGTTATATATATATATGTGGTAAGTTGTAAAATGTACACCAAATGTGGCCTAGAAAATAAATTGCAATTATGTAAAAACGAGCATTCCTTAAGAATGCAAAGCAAACTGGAATCGTTCTGGAACATATTTAGATTTGTGAATGGATCTCAGTTGTAAAATGCGCTCATTATAAATAGCTTCTCATGTTTCATTTGGTTCAGCTCAAATTCAGTGGAGGATAAATGAGGCTGTCCCTGAGGGCAGGAGAGATAAACAGCAA
>OMLB01018539.1:49561-71554 GCA_900302555.1 Myripristis jacobus | reverse complement strand
GAGGATTCCAGAAAAAGACGGAGAAATCTTTATTAAAGGGATTGTCACGCTTCACCGGAATGCGTAGCTCTCATCATCATACTCCAACTCATCCTCGTTGTCCTCTCCCAGCTGTCCATACCGGAACTTCCTGTACACGGTGCCGTCCTGGCCCATGTAAACAATGTCCTCATCCTCATCATCGTCGTCATCATCCTTATTCCCTGAGCGGTTTTCACTAATGTCAACCAACTGCGCCTCCTGGAAGTGCTTGCTGGATGAACTGCCACGGCCACTGTAAGAGGTGGAGGAAGAGGAGGTGTAGCCGCCATGTCTGCCGCCGCCACCGTAGCCGCCGCCGGAGCCCAGCTTCTCGTAGCCACGGGGAACAATGTCCGTGGCGGGACGCTTGGAGCGGGAGTGTCTGACAAGGAATATGACGAAGCCCAGTCCCAACACCAGCAGGATAGAGGCGGTGATGAAGAGTGTCAGGTTGCCCGTGGCCTCCTCTTCCTCTTCATTCCTGAAAGCAAAGTTGGTGCTGAGGACGCACTCCCCTAGGAAACCCACAAAAACATCGAGTTTAGGCACAGATGTGGTGGCTACATCATGTATTGCAAAAAGATAAAGATATTACTTTTTTGGGGGGGGGATTTCGGCTTTATTAGAAGGTCACAATGGAGAGAGACAAGAAAGAGAGCAGAGAGAGGGGAGGACATGCAGCAAAGGGTCCGGGATGGATTCGAACCCCGGCTGCTGCGGCTTAGCCTCAGTATTACACGGCACATGGTGAGCCACCGGGGTGCCCCACAGATATTACTTTTTATTTGATTTGGGACCTTCATGACACTACAGCACTCAGCACAGAGGAACTGAATCTGCACTCCATCCCTCTGTACAGCCAGTTCTCATGAAAAAATTAAAAGGGATGTCGATGTCGTGCTTGAACAGTTTGCAAAAGCCTCGCCGCTCGCTCTCCCCGTGTCTCCGCGATGCACGACAAGCAAGACGCTGTTGAACACAGGCTTTACAGCTTTACCTCGGGTCTCTGTGCAATTACAACAGTCCTGTTGCTGTGCTGTGTCCTCCTCCTCTCCTGCGGGGCCCTGGTGGCGGCAGCACAGCAGACAGCGCCCTCCAGCTTCCAAGATGGCCTGAGCAGGACACATGGTGCAGTTGGCCGGGCCAGGTCCCCTGCACTCCAGACAGGAGGCATCGCAGTCCTCACAGGCATGGCCCGAGCCCTGATGAAGGGGACAAGAGCAGATGGACAGAGGAAATGGAGAGACTGCATATTGAGGCAAAGGGCTACCAAGCACAGTCTCTATTATATATTATAAATATGATTTTCTTTACTTAATTATCCTCCTATTCATAATGAATTGTAAAAGTAACATTTCTAATGAGGTTGGATTACTCTATGATGCAACTGCCTCTCAGCCAAACCGATTGCATCTACATGTCACTTTGAATCTGGTGCCTGGTAAAATTAATTATTAATTTAGTGAGGAAAGAACAGTGTAAGACTTTACATGATTAACATTTTGAAATCTAAAACATTGTTAGTGAGCGCTGTTACCTCCATCAATGGATACTGGCCCATGGAGCACATAGAGTCACACATGCCATCGGAGAGCAGGTATCCCATGTGGCAGGAGTCACAGTCCAGGTACTCTTTTCCTGCAGAGACATGATGGCATAACTTTGGATTAGTTACTTCGTTGAATTGCTCCTGTTATTCTTTTCAGTTTAGCCCCTTGATCTCTGATGTTGCCTTAAACTTCCCCTTAAGTAGCATCAAAAGTAGAAATGCTTTTTTTTTTATATCGTCTGACAATGTCACATACTGTACATTTTCTGTATCTGCTGGGTGCAACACTTCAGTGAAGCTACATCGCATTTACATTGAAAAAAATATGCAAAGCCAACATGCCATATTTTATGAATTCAGCATTACATCAAACAGAAAATATGCCAGTGTCTTTTGTATCACTTTGTACACGTTTCCTTGGAATGCAGCAGGACATGTTTAGTGTCTTTGGAAAGCTTGGGATCTCTGCTGGAATTTAAAAGAACGTTCTGTGGGTTTGAACAAAGCTTGGTGGTGCTGCATGCATTTGTAAGGATGTTTTGGAGACTAAATGCAACATTCAAGGTCTTGCACACAACACTATTTCAAAAGCACTGCACCACCTCTGTCTCTGCAGTCCACGGGCAGAACAGCAGAAGCAACATCTAATCGTGTGAAAGTTGTCTGAGCGAGTGCGCACCACTGAGCCCGTGTGTGTGTCTGTCTGCGTCCCACTGAACCGCTGCTGAGCGGACACTTGTACCTGAGCATGTTTTGCAGCTGGGGTGGCAGGGCTCGCAGGTCCTGTGAACAGTGTCGTGGTAGTGTCCTTGCGGGCAGGTGGCGAGGCATCGCCCTTCTTTCCGCAAGAAGAGAAGGCCCGTGGTGCAGCTCAGACAGCTGTCCTCCCCGGCCCCGAAGCATTCGCCACAGCTCGGGTCACACCTCTCACACGTCCTCGAGGCCACGTTTCCATAGTGACTACCAGGTAAGACAGGGAAAAAGTTGTTCTGGGTTACACTAGATTAAATTAGAGCTTTATCCTCAATGAGAAAATTAATTTCCGCAGCCAGTCAGAAACAGATATATTCATATTTGACCACAATTATCGTACCAACACACCATGACAGAGATAATCACGCACATAAAAACAAAGCTTTTCCAAAGTTGCAATCGAGAGTCGAGTGTGTGTGGAACAGAATTTATGTGGGTGTTGTTTTGTGCTGTTTATAAGAGTGTGCATTGTTTGCTTATGTGTGTGTGTGTGTGTGTGTGTGTGTGTGAGTGTGTGCGTGTTTTTTCTTGTGTGAAGTCCTAAAAGTATGGAGGACGGCATGTCACAACAGATAGATAGCCTTTGTGTCAATCTGTATCCCTTATGTGGTCTCTCTGGCGTATTTAACTGCACATCAATTTAACGGCACATTAATTTAACTCTCTCAATCACTGCAGCACAAATAAAATCAAGACTAATTAGTATTTTACAGGGCACATGAAGGGCTATTTAAATCTCAAGCCAAATTAGCTTGTATCTCCACACTGAACCCCCATCCGTCCAACTGATGCAATGCAGTGACTTAGTGTCCATAATAAGGGCATGTGAGCAAGTACTTCCAAGAAAGAGCAGCATATCTTTCATTGAGGACAAAATGATCTGAGAGCACATAATTTGATGGACGGTCACCTAAGGACAGCTGTATAGGGAGTAGACTAAATTACCCGTGCTGGCAGGTCTCCACACACTCTTTGCCCTCTCTAAATAGGTGGACTTTGCAGGTGAGACACTCGTGGCTGTGTTTTCCCATGCAGGACAGACAGGCAGGGTGGCAGGATTCACATTTCTGCCCTGCCTCGTCCCGATAGTAGCCAACGGGGCATTCATCCACACAGGTGCCGTCTGTACCAACAAACACAGACGATGATGCAACGATACAAACGGTCACACATGCGCAAATATTTACGCTCATGCGGCAAAATGTGCAAAGACATTTCCAACAAACTTTGCCTCCTCAACTCACTGAGCAGCAGATGTTTCTGAGTGCAGCTCACACAGTGTGTTTTGCCAGGACCTGAGCACTGGTGACAGTATTTGTGGCAGGGATAGCACTGGCCGTCCTGGTCTGCGTAGTGGTGAGACGTGCACTTGTTGGCCAGCGGCCCACAGTGGCCGCGGCCGTCTAGCCTCTGACCCTCTCTGCAGCTGGTGCAGGAGCTAGCGTGCGGCCCAAAGCAGGTCAGGCAAGATACATCGCAGTCTGGAAATACATGTAGAGAGGATTATGTGGCAGAAATGTGACTTGTGCAATGAAAATCATCCAGACAAAAGGTAGTATCATGCCAACAGTGCAGTACATACTGAAATATCAATATTTTTAGCCAGATTAAATTCTTGAAAATCTACTTTATTAGGCCTAAGATTCTCATCACTCATATCCTCTTGATTATTTTGTTGTTATAATGAAAACACCATGACTATCTGGTTGTTTTTATACTGCATTTAACATTGTGGTTCTCTGTATGTGGAAAGGTAGAGATTAATTAATGAAAGTGGCATTCCTCCAGGTTAAGAGAATTAGGCACCTTTACATTCTCCTGTCACTGCGTCCCGAAAAGTGTGTGAGGGGCAGTCTGCCAAACACGCCCCGTTGTGCAGCGTGGCCTCAGGGTCCGAGCAGGCATCACAGTCATTGCTATCCGGCCCGTCACACAATTCGCAGTCGGGGTGACAACGCAAGCACACCCTTTGCTCGTTGTCCTCAAAGAACATCTCAGGGCAGTTGAGCACACAGAGGCCGTCATGGAGGAAGTGGTACTCCTCACAGCCTGCAGAAAACAAATTTTACTCACAAATGGGGGAATGAAGGAGCACAGTAAGCCCTCTCTGAACGGTGTAGGTATCAGTTGGGCAACATTAGAAAACTGACAAGGCAAATGATTTTAATCAAACAAAAGGTGTCCACAGATTTGACTCATGACACGTCTGTCAGCAGCTGTGTGTAAAGACAAACACACTCACATGCAAATATTTAAAGCCTGAGATAAAATCTAAATGGTTAAACCACGAACCCTGAATATTTTTTTAATATATAACTGTGTGTCTCCAGCACTTGACTAAAATAATAAAGTAATATATTGAATTCTTAATTCTTTAAAAAGAAAAAATCACCGGAATAACAGATGAGGCAGCACACCAGACTGAAATAAAACCACTTTCTTTATCTGAACATGAGGTAATTTGGACTGGAATCTTTTACAGAAATGGACAACTAGAGTTATTCTGACTAGATGAATTTGATGAGTATAATGAAAAAAAACAACAACTCCCCATTAATAGAAATATCACCCAGAGAGGAGTAAAGACTGATAAGAGCGGTGGGGGAGTGGGATAAGATGAGCTAGGAAAACTGAAGTTGCCCTTTACATCTATCACTGGCTTGCGTTATGTTTCGTACCTGTGCACTGTCCATGCGGGGTGCACTCCTGACAGGCTGTGGGGCAGCGTTGGCACTCCCTGTCCCGGACCGTGTGTGCAGGAGGACAGGCCTCCACACACTCGTGCTTGTGTAGGAGGAGAGGTTCCTCGCAGCTTAGGCAATGGGTAGCATTCCTCCCACAGGACGCACAGCCTGCCACACACCTACGACACACCTGGCCCACAGGATAACCCCTGTGGAAGGCATAGAGACACACACACACACACATAAGCAAACACACGGATATTCATGTATAAACGCACATAATCTGCACGGAGGAATAAGCAAGACCGTCCCACAGGCACATGCGTCCTCTCTAAATAGGTCACGGTAAGTCTGAATCCAACATTTAGTTGCTAAGAAAAATATAACTGATGCCACACAATTCAAGATGTATAATTCAACCCTGAAACCCTCACTGTTTTTCCAAACTCAAGATTCTCATTAGCCAGCTATAGTTGGAACATAATGCATGTCACACTATGTAAAATTGATTAAATATGTTCACATATTTAATCAACAAACATGTTAAAAACAGTATAATAGTGATAGCATTGACCCCTGACCTCACACACTGTTGGACACACTGTCCATCCTGCAGGAATAAGGGAGCTTTACGAGTCGTCAGACAGCGGGTGCAGCGCTGAGCATCCACACACTGCATACAGCCCTGAGGGCATGCCTCACACACACCGCTCAGCCGGCTGGCAAAAAAGCCCGTCGGACACTTTGACACACACGTCTGCTGTGTGGTCAGGAACCGCCCTGGAGGAGAAAATGAGAGAAAACATGACCAAAGCAAAAGAGCCAGATGTGTGTTCAAAATCTGACAGATGTACATGCATGTGCACGCGCGCACACACACACACACACACACACAAACAACAGAAATGGTACTGGCAACAGTAGCTCTCTCTTTCCTAGAGAAATAGTGCTGAAGTGCCCTTAAGCAAGGCACTCAAACCCCAACTGCTCCAGTGAAGCTGCTCAGTGAGCGACAGACGGCGGTTCAGTTCCGTGTGACTGTGTGCAACTGTGTGAATGTGAAAGGGGGCAGTGCTAAAAAAAGCATGTGTGCTTAGTCAACTTGCCCGGAAGAAATAAAGGTTAAAAATTACAGAGCACACACACACACACACACACACATATATGTCAAATACACAGTTATGCAAACACGCCCATCTCTCCTTCTCTCTCTCTCTCTCTCACACAGAAACAAATGGTTTCACCTTGAGAATATATGGAACAAGAGCAAATACCTTGGCTGAGAAAGTGACAGACAGAGAGAAGCAGACAAACCTCTGACACATGTTTTACACTCGTTCTTCTCCTCTCCAGAACAGGACTCACAGGAGGGGTGGCAGTCCTCGCACTCCCCATCATCTGGAGGGGAAAACATGACAACAGGAATAAGCACAACAAAGTCACAGTGATGAAGGGCTTTCTCGCTCCAGCATGTCAGCCACACAAACAGCGGGAGACTACTCAGCATAAACCACATATGGATTTCGATTGCTACACCTTTTGCCTTCCTCTCTGCCTACATTTCCTCCCTCAGCTGCACCTTTACTTTTCTCTTGTTCTCACTAGAGCATCTAGGTCATGTACAGCAGCGATGCAGCAAGTTTAAAAAAAAAACAAATCAAATACAATATCACAACTGATAAACAGTGATGTCCAGTGTGGGGCAATTGGCAGTGAAGCGACAGCCCAACTGGATGCTGCAGCGCTGTCTGGCTAACAAGCTCCTTCCAAAAGCTGTGTGGCTGCAGACCACCAACGCTTTTCTGCCCAAATAAATTCCACTCTCATCTCCTTGTCAGACTAATGAGAAAACAGGGATATACATCAAATGATTGCCTCTAACTACGGTACACCCAGAGCCAACACCGATTATTATGCTTGAGATCTTTGGATTTAATATAATATTTTAATGTATTTGATAAGGTGGGTGTGGAGCCATTTTGAAGCTGCAATAAAATAATGAATAATAAATGAGTGGCATTAACTAGCTTAGCGTTTCAGCATTTGGCTTTCCAGCATAAAGGAATGGCTCCCATGGCACTACATCTTCATTATTATTATTATCATTATTATTATTATTATTATTATTATTATTATTATTATTATTATTATTATTATTATTATTATTATTATTATTGGTAGTAGTAGTAGTATTTGTAGTAGTAGTAGTTGTTGTTGTTGTGGTAGTAGTAGTAGTAGTAGTAGTAGTAGTTGTTGTTGTTGTGGTAGTAGTAGTAGTAGTAGTAGTAGTAGTAGTAGTATTTGTAGTAGTAGTAGTAGCTGTTGTTGTTGTTGTTGTGGTAGTAGTAGTAGTAGTAGTAGTAGTAGTAGTATTTGTAGTAGTAGTAGTTGTTGCTGTTGTTGTTGTTGTGGTAGTAGTAGTAGCAGTAGTAGTAGTAGCTGTTGTTGTTGTTGTTGTGGTAGTAGTAGTAGTAGTAGTAGTAGTAGTAGTATTTGTAGTAGTAGTAGTTGTTGCTGTTGTTGTTGTTGTGGTAGTAGTAGTAGCAGTAGTAGTAGTAGCAGTAGTAGTAGTAGTAGTAGTTGTTGTTGTTGTGGTAGTAGTAGTAGTAATAGTAGCAGTAGTAGTAGTAGTAGAATTTTAGTTTGGCATTTGGTATTTTTTTAAAGGAATAAGTTGATATAATAAATATTATGCATATCAAATAGGCTATGATAATACTACTACAAACAAGAAGAAGAAGAAGAAGAAGAAGAAGAGGGAAAAGAAGAAGAAAAAGAAGAATACTAATGAAAACAACAATAATAATAATAGTGGTGGTAGTAATAATAATAATAATAATACTGTTGTACTTTCACATATTTAAAGGACACTGATGGTAAATGAGCACCAGAAACATGATCCAGAGATGGCAGCTCAGGTCTGGTGTATGAGCTGAGACACAAAGCGTGCCACAGTCTGCTGAGTCTCTATCTTAAACCTCGCTGTTAACCTTTGTGCTTTCCTCCGTGTTATTCTGGTTCATATCAGAAGTCTCGCCCCCAACTGACTACCATATGCTGTTTAAAGGTCTCTCCAGCTACTTTGCTGCTCTCCTGGGAGAGAAAGCGAAGAAACTAAATGTTATTTCAAAGTTACTTCAAAGTCTATATCTGATTGATGCTGAAGAGTCTCCCCAGTTTTGAGTACCCCAGTTGGTACAGGGTTCAGGGAAGGTGGCACACAGAGCAATTACCCTTGAAGATTTCATTTCTTCCCCTTTGAAAGTAACCAAATCCCTGATTCATTATAGCCAGACAGTTGGATTAGTGGAATACAGAAGTATTAGTCTCACCAGTGAGAAAGGTCTTAATGGGGCAGACCTCATAGTCAGACACACACTCTCCATTTTCTAGCCTCTTCCCCTCCTCACATGACACGCAGTCGTCATCCTCTGGGCCATCACACGTCATACAGTGTGAGTGGCATTCTACACAATCGTGCGAGTCCTCATCACCATAGAAACCGTCGGGACAAACTGTAACGCACTTCCCCTCTGTAACAAAAAGAGAAGATTCCTTTCCCAGTACTGTATGTACCTGTGCTGCGAGCGCACTGAGAATATAACAGCAACACCTTGCCAAAAAAAAAAAAACTAAAAAAAACTGTGCAATCTTAGATGTGTGAACTTAGACAAACACATCTGCACACACACCACATGCACAGACACACACACCATCTGATAAATGATGCTTGATGACTTCATGTCATGACCAAGTGGGACATTTTCACCTGACAGGAAGAAGTCAGTCTCACACCAGTAGCACTCCTGTTCATCACAGCTCACACAGTGCTCGTCACATGGCACACAGGACATGTCCTCTTCCACGCTGTATGTCTTAACTGGGCAGTTCTTGTAACAGCCATCCTCAAAACTTATGAAAAACATAACAATGAATCATCACCTAAAATGCTCCTTCACATAAATAAAAAACAACCAGCAACACTGGCCTATTCAGTCTAGTATGGCGGTGAAGCTAACATAAAGGCGGGGTGAGTGCAGAGAGGCAAGATCACACTTTGGGAGAGTGAGGACACACCTGTAAAAGCCCTCAGTGCAGGACAGGCAATGCTTAGGGTTATCTGTTGAAAATGAACAAAAAAAAACAGCCCTTTAAGACAAAATTGTCAGCAACAATCCTTGAACATGAGCGGCGACACACTCAGAAAAATCTTTAGCATGTGTACTGAGCTGCGACCTACACAAGACACACTTCCTGCAGCCCTCCTCGCAGGTCATGCAGTCATCATAATCTGGATCCTCCACTTCCCCTGGGAGATGGGGAGAAAGACAGAGAGAGAGAGAGAGAGAAAGACACAGTTAAGAAAAACAATGAGACCAAGAAAGGAAGAGGGGCGGACAGGCGTGAGACAATGCTTTCCAAGGTCACCTCTGACGACGTGTCGCTCTGTAGCATAATGGAAATAAGATCTGGCCCACGAAAAAACAGCAAGACCTCGCTCACCTTCCCCACACTCCAGCTTAGCGCACGCTCCGTTAGAGACGTAGTAGGAGGAGTTACACTTGAGGCAGTGGGCCGAGCTGGTGCAGAGGACGCACCGGTCTGAACATGGCTCGCAACTTTTCTCCTTGGTGTGGTAGAAGGACTCGGGACAGGCCTCGACACACTGGCCTTTGTGCAGGTAACGCTCCACTCCAAACTTATCTGGGCGAGAAAGAGCATGTCAAGAAATGCATTCATGCAAAACTGTATTGGCTATGTCCTATTTTTCATCACTTTTTTTTCTCTGTTTCCATCTCTTATTCTACATATCTCTCTGTCACACACACACATTTTCTCCTCACCAGTTTCACAGCTGGTACAGTTGGCAGCCCTTCCATCTACACAGGTGGCACAGGTGTGGTCACACAGGTGGCACTGTCCACCTGATTGGTACTTCCCCTTGGCACATTGCAGCACACAGCGCCCCTCATCTAACGCCCTGGAGCAGACAACATCAAAACAACAACTAGCTCTTGCAACTACATTAACGCTTATGAATTTTATCAGTGTAAATAGGTTGACCTTGTATGGAATACATGTGCTCCCGCATAGATAAAGCTGGCGGTGGAGTTCACAGGAAGAGGATGAAGGGGAGGGCAGATTACAACAGCTATGAAACCCCTGCGCAATCTATATCATAACAGCATGCCATATTTTTTACTCAGAGGAACACCGGGTCTCTGTATGTTCCCGCTGACCTTTGGTTCTGCGATGCCAAGCCCAACTCACCGTGAAAAAACACAGCTGATGCAGTCCTCAGTGTGCGGTCCCGTGCACTTCAGACACGTTGCATCACACGCGTGGCACATCCCGTTACTGTCCTGGTACTCTCCTGATAGACATACACCAAAGGAACGGCACTGACTCACAACTGAATCACTATCTGAGGCATAGAAATAGACTTTAAAATTAGATGCCAATGAATGGACGGCGGATATGGACCAAATAGCCGCATATTTTACTTTTACAAACAAACACTTACAGCTGACTACTCATGAAACTCTGAATGAAAACACACAATAAAGGCCAAATTACAAATGAATAAATATACATTTACATAAACAGACTTGCTGCTCTTCTCAAGCATCACTGATGTGAATGTTTGACATCAATTCAGTTGTACTGATTTTCTGCCACAATGGCGAGCAGGTCGAAAAATAAGCCAAAGAATCAAAGTTGCATTACATTTATATGGTTGCCTGCACTGCAACAGTGAGTTAACATGTAATAGAGAAAGAATTTGGTTGACTGACCGTCTACACACACAGTGCTAACCACACACACTCCCTCCTGGAGGCTGTGACCACTGGAACAGCTGCTGCAGTTTCCCCAACTCGGCCCCACACAGGTGAGACAGCTGGCGTCACACCTGAGGAGGAAAGCACGGAGACTGAACGCATGCACACACACATTCGCGTCCACAAAAATACACACATACAAAAAGTACGCTCATACAGGCACACAAACAGAAACAGAAGCCAACCACCAGAATAAGGCCTGCCATCAGCAGATAAACAAACCACCCACACCTGATCACACACCAGTGAGCTCACCTCCTACATATCCTGTGCCCATCAGCTATCTCTGGGTTTGGCTCCGTGGCATAGAACCCAGCGCTGCAGGAGGACACACACCTCCACTCCTCCATCAAGTAGCCTTCTGCACAATGGTTACATGCTTCCACACCTGCACCTGATGCCACATAACATACACATTTTTCACGGAGGTGGACACATTTACAGTGTTGTGTGATACGAATCTGCTATTAAACAACAGTCTCTTGTCATGTTTTCTGATGGCACTTTAAAACCAGCCAAAAGGTTTCATAACAGTTCATGACGACTGACTCCTGACCTTTGACCTCTGACCTCACCTGCACAGGTTGCACAGGCCTTATGGCAGGGTTTGCAGGTGCTCTCCTGCTTGTCGTGGTAGAATCCTGGTGCACAGCTCCGCTGGCACCGATTCCCCTGCAGACTGAAGAGGGCGGAGAGAGCATGTGGCGCCGTGACACACAGAGCCAATCATGTGACACCATGGTGATTACTCATTGTCATTAGACTCCAGGCTCAGCTTTCCAACCCACAGCACACCACCACACGCACTTGGTGAACTGACTCAGTGAACACTGTATTCCGGAAACTTCCAACACAACATTATAATCAACTCTGGCAGACAGGTTTTCTCTTTTCTGTGATGGCAAATGCAGAGTGGGAATCAGTACATTTTTCTATTTGCTGCACTGTGTGGGATAGGAAGTAATAAATTACCACACTATTATTGTGATATGGATAATTATTGCAGCTTTTTCTAATTGCAGAGCAGCTATCGCTAATATCAGTGGCTGGACTGTGAAGGAGCAGTGTTTACCAAGCAGTTAATTCAAGAATTCGGTTCACCTTGTGCCCGGTTTGCATTCTGTGCAGATGCTGTATGAGGTGCACTTCAAGCAGTTTTCACTGCACTTTCTGCACGCATTTGCATCTGTGGGGAAATCAAACAATACACACAGCATACACATCAGAGCGATTAATCAATCTCACTCACGCGCACTTCAGCTGCAGTTACATAAACAGACTATTCATTAGCAGGTCCATAGTCAGGCAGCATTTCTGTAAGCACAGCCGTGGATCCTTGAAGGCTGACCTGAGAAAAGTGCCTCTGAATCTAATTAATTAAGTGTGATCACAAAAAGATTTTGACGGCTTATGGGAGAATGATGTAATATAGAAATGCATAACGGTAATCCCAAGGCCAGAAATCCAACCGTAGTCGAGGAAGTAGTTTTCCCCGCAGCTAGTTGTGCAGGTGTTGGTCCCCTCAGTCAGGTGATAACCAGGTTGACAGGAAGTGCACTGGTTGCTTCGACTACCAGTGCAGCTCTCACAGGAAGAATAGCACCTTTTACAACGTCGGCGGTCACCCCAGAAACCCTCTGGACATTCTGATACACACATCCTATTGGATAAACAGACCAGATAGACCAAAAAATATATGGTAAAGAGGTAGGACTTTATCTTGAATAATAGTGGAGTGGAGGAAACATGATTGAACAATGATGCAAAATCTATACTTTTTTTCTTAAACTGTTTATTAATGCAAGCCAATGCAATGCCTATGTACGCAATTATTATTTTCAGTTGTACATCTGCATGAGCCGTCTATCTGGTATCTGGATTGCAGATGCAGAAAGAGCACTCTAACTATATGTGATCGCTCTAACCTTGTGTTGTTCTTGAACTTGAGAAAAAAATGTAAACACGTGACACAATGCTGGGGGCCGGGTCCCTCACACCCATCGTCGCTGCATTCTGGGTCGCAGGGACCTGCAAGGGCAAATAAACTCAAAGTCAACGCATCGTCATGGCAACAAAAAGGAAGTAAGTCAGCATCCCTGTTTAATTCCCTATTCCGATGTAAAAACCAGCTAAACTGACTAAACGCTTACAGAGGAGTGCAATTAGCTGCTGTCTTTGGGGTCTGAAATGGAACAAGGAGCCGTTTAGCACTGCTGCCGTTCTGGGGAGGTGACTCACCACTGTACTCTTCATTGAGGTCACTATCCACTGGCATCTCAGCCGACCGGGCTTGCTCACGATGCATGGGATACGGCTGCTCTGAGGTGCCGTAAACCACCAGGGACCACTGCTCCAGTGTCCCTGTAGAAATAACAGAGAAGTAGAAAGTGAGCGACACGAGAGGCTCGTCCCAGGAGGCCTGCATTTTAGCTGCTGCTCCAGTTGAGGTTTGATGCATTTTTCATACGGCCGTGATGATACAAAGAGACACAGCAGACCTAGTTCGGTGTCGTTCCTCTTCTGAGACGGAGTATCCTGGATTTCCAAACTCCACTCCCCTGCTGCCGCCTCTCCCCAGCAGTGGGTTGTCATAAACTCCCAGTTTTTAAATCCATCAGTGGAGTGGTCTAAAGGCCTGAACACAAACACAGCTGCTCAGTCATCATACTACCGGGAGTTTAATGACTGTGTACTTCTTCTGTTTTTACAGTAACTGTTTATTACATATACCACTTTTGTTTTGTATCACACTGCTCAACAAAAAATGAAAAGTGTTGGCCTATCTATGTGTTAATTTGTTGAATGTTTTAGCATGGCAGAGTTTGCGCCCCCCCAACTTAGCCAATGTTTGGCAGTCGTGGCAAATTGACAGGAATGAAAAGATTGCCAGAAGCGTGTCCCAATACTACTTCCCATGAATTAGCATATAAATATTTGTTTCTGCAAATTTGAGCACCATTGCTGCAAATTACCAGCAGTGTTTGCCAGATTTTTTTTTTCTGGAAAAAAATTAAAACTATGGTGTTATCTGGAGCATGAACTGGTTTCCACAAATAACCAGAAATAATACTTCTGGATTAGGTGGAAATCATGTTGAGAAGCTTCAAGGGAGTGTGGCAATGCTTACGTAGTTGAGTGTCCACGCATCGCAGTGTTTTCTGTTACCTGTTGGCCAGCAGCTGAGACACGGTGCCTGAAGGTGATGTGAGCGTGATGGAGAGGTCGCCACGGCGACTGTGCGTGATGGTGACACGGACGACGACATGCTCCACATAAACAACGTGCTGCAGGGGCTTACCAGAGCAGCCCGCGCTCTCGTACGCAGACCTCAGCACAGAGCCTGGATGAATAGGTCTGTCACAGAGCGGGGAGAGGGAAAGAGCGGGGAGACACGGTGAGTGGCAGAGAGAAGAGAGGAGCCTGAAGACAGAAGACACAAAAGAAAGTTACAGAGGAACAAAGCAATAAAAAATGGCTCCCATTTGAGTGGGTGAGCATGAGCATGAGAGAAAGCCACATGAGAAACAAAGAGAGGAACAGAGGAGGTATGATAAAAGGAGAGGGATCAAGGGAAATCCGGATTCAAAGGGGAGATGTCTTCAGAACTGTCAGGTAGCAGACAGTACAGTTAGCGGAAAACCTGCTCAGCTGGATGGGAGCTTCCTCCTCACACACACGCTGGGTCGGGACGCGTCTCCACTGCTCAGCCTCCTTCACCATGCTCTCCGCATCCAGAAGGCCAAAGCCGTACAGGTGGCTCACTAACAGCAGCCCACCCCCAAAAGTAAACACACATACACACACACCACAAACACATTAGATAGGACATAAAAGTCACTGTAGCTTATAAAAGACTTCACATACTCCTGGGACTTTGTAGGCGTTTATTACTGTTGTTCTCAGAATATCTCATTACTTTGCATGCTTGCTGTTTTATGGTTTTCCAAAAAGGTGCTGAGAGAACATTTAACAAATATGCTTGTATAGCCTATTTTATCTCGGATCCTCTAGTCTATCATAAGATCAAATTATATCCAAAGGTTATGGTTGAATTGCTCATATTCTTTAAACTTTTGACAGCTATAAATACTGAAAGAGAAAAACAACACTTAAATGGAGGAGGCATAAAGACAAAAAGAATACCCTTGAATCCAGCCCCATTTAAGTGCCAGTCGGGAGCACTGAGATGATGTGCTTTTGATGTCCGGACAATAATGTGCTGTACATCCCTCCAAGTGAGCATGGGGCTAAGGAAAGGTCAAACAGAGACAAAAAAAAAACAACAGGATGAACATATGTATTGATTGCAATTGTGTCTATGTATGGATTTTGTGGCGTGGAAGAGCTGGTTACTTGGCATCCAAGGTGAGAGCGATGACCCCTGCAGCCATAGGGGACGAGACGGAGGTCCCTGAATGATCCCTGTTACAGCCGTGCTTCAGGGACAAGGTAGCCTGTGAATGCAAGGACAGCAGATGTTCTCTCTATCTTTTGAGTGCGTAATTGTATTGTTATGCTAATATTATATATTTTTGTGCTATCTCTGCTGTGCATTCGCCTTTGTGTAGTCAGCAGGACAACTTTTTTATTCGTATTCTTGCTTGAGCAAGCTGGTGAGCTGAAAATAGTGAGCTCAGATGTAAGACTAGACTCGTGGCGTTGTGGTCAGAGTCACAGCAGACTGTTGTTTTTTTTTTGTCGAGCAATTTGGAAAACCAGAATGTGCCCTGTGGAGGTGAACTGCCATGCATTTGCTGGCAGATCAGATTGACCTTCGCCCCGTTAGGTAAATTAGGCCGAGGGTAGTTAAATCTGTGTAAGAAGCAGCCATGGAGGCTAGTGAGTGGTTATAAATCAGAGGTACATAACCTGATTGGGTTTGGCTTTTAGTAGCCTTGACTTGGTAGAACACTTAAACATTCAGGATGCTGGAATTTACTTGAACATTGTACCTGCACATATGAGGCCTTGTCTGGTACATCAGCATGTTTAATTTCACTGTATAATAATGCGAGTTAGGTACATAAACAGTAAGGGGGGCTGCACAGCAAACGGACCCCTGGCATTCATAAATGAGGCTGTCAGTAAAGCCAGCGGGGCCAGCCAGACCTAGCTTGGCCTAAGCAGATACAATGTGGATATATGGACTGCTGAGCTGGTCAAGTGTCTGCTCCCTGCTTCAGCAAGTGCAAGGTTCAGATGTGGTGTGCATCGTACAGAGTGCAGAGTTATAGAGGGCTCAGATGTAATGTGGCCTTTAATGTGGAGGTGCACGCTCTGGAATGGGGCAGTGGGGATTGTAAAGTAGCATTATAGGTACCAAAGGGGCAAATGACAGTGGGGTTTAGGTTTTGCTGAGACTGAGCCTAAAGCGGGGTGTTTCAGGGACACTTGAATGCTTTTGAGCATTCATGAGGTGTTGTCAGCCTAATTCAGTAAAACATCAGTAAAGTGAGGTAACTACTTGATAACCCCGGTGACTTAGCTGCTTTCACCACGACAGCTGGTGGCTGGTGAATATCGTTGCCTGTTTTATGGTATATTTGTTTTCTATGGTACTCATTAATATGGAAGTACTAAATCTGGGCCTCTACATGAAGGTTAATATTGGATTATGGCACAAAGAAAAAAACAAACAAACAAGAAATAAAATTATAATACTGTGTACTAATTAAATTCATTATTATTACCACTAATGCTAATAGGACTGCTCCAGGTCCTGCTACTTCTACCTTTACTGACTAGACTACACTTTTACAAATCACCACCTTGCAACCACGGTGTAAAACCCTAGCAACTGCTAAAAACCACCTAGCAACCGATGAGTGACACCGTGGCAACTTCATGTAAAGTGACTAAAGTGTGCCACTAGAAAGTCCAACTATTCAAATAAATATTACTAAATACTGTTGTCGCATTGCACTTTGCATGTCTTTGCGTAGTATAACGTAGTAACCCAGTATACTAGGCAAACTCAACTTAAAGAAAAATCTCCTACATACTCAGTTTCGCTTCTCTCTCTCACTTGTTAATATGAGCACCAAACATATTTTGCATTTGGATAGAGTATGTAAATATAGTTTTCTGCAATCTATTATTCAGCTCACGCAGCTTACCTTGAAAAGCAAAATGACAGTGCACACTCTGTTGGAAATAAACGCTCACAAAATGTTCCTGCGACAGAACTGTTTGGAAGTTGTTTTAGCCATTTAGCAAACATTAATTAACCACGAGGTACCTAGGGACTACCACCTCCTGGAACGGTCTGGCTCACCAGCAATACCCTGAGTTTGGCTCACAAATGGGTGAAAGTGTTGTTCGAAAATTTGGCTTACGCCTTGCTGCCTGCAAAGTATTGTACAGACGGTGACAACAAGCTGTTCCAGAATAATTATCATAACACTTTAGTCATTTATTGCATTATCTCCGTTTTGCTACTGCAGACAACAGCCTGAGACATAGAGTGATCAGGACAAACAGGCGCAGGGAGCTTTGCCAATGTACTCTAGCCTAGGCCTCGGATAATACTGTAGAATGGATATGCCTGACTCACAATATCTTTATTTTGCATCCTCAGTTTTAGTTCAAAGAGCGTTATTTTTAGGTGTGTTGTCACTCCATCCAGATGGCTAATCTCCTTCATGAAATTAGGGAAAACATTTGGTGGACCAATACTTTCACTATTTTGGGATGTCACGATAGTTTTATCTGATAAGTCAGGCGACCCTTGCAGTTGTTTAACAACAATAAATCAGAAACTGGACTGCTGTATCTTAATGTATTAATCTTAAAGGAATACTCAAATGTTTGGGCAGAATACCCTTTGTCTGACTTTTCCCAGACTGAGGCAAGATGTGTGATACCGTTTACAAAATACTACCCATGGAACTGAACCACTGGACGTACAGAGGTGAAAATGGTATTGAACATCTTGTTTCAGTCTGGCTAAGTTGGAAAAAAGGTATTTTGCCCAGAACATTGGAGTATTCCTTTAAAGAATGTGCTTACAATTACTGATTGAGTGGTGCTATTTGTGTCCTGGTTTACTGGAAAGGCTGAAGTTAAATGGAGTAGAACCTTAATTAATGTCATTAGTGACACCAGTGTTTCCTGTCCCCTGCTTTTTGATGTCAGTGTCAGTGTCAGTTCATGTCTGTAACAGTGCTGTTTCTAATGTTACACTCACAGCATTTGTATCCACCAGCATTTACTCACCATCCTGGAGCTCTCCACCCCCCCGCCAGTGTAAGCTGTCGCCAGGGTGGAGGAGCACTGCTCCAGGTAATCTGGCTTGCTTCCACCCCGGGTGCTGCTGCTAATTGAGATAGTGTAGATGCTGTTTGTGTAGCCATCACAGGAGCAGTGGTCGCCTCTGCGCCCTCCATTCCCCGATGCCCAGACAAAAACAGAGCCCCTCCCGCGCCTGCCCTGAGATTTAATAGAGGAAGCAGACAGAAGGGATTCATTTATTAATGATGTTTACATATCGGTAAGGAGATAAAGATAAGCCCTTGAAGTAAACATACAGCCGCAGGTGAGAGACACAGTTTGAAACAACTATTAAACACACACACTCCAGCACGCACACACCCAACTTTCAATCCTTCTGAAATATACAAACAAAACCACACACAGTAAAGCCCCTCACTCTCCCTTTCCTGCTTCCACAAATGCATACAAATTCTCCCTGCATTGCTTTCTCACTCTTCCTCTATTTCTTCTTCACTCACTGTTTGAATGCCGTTCTGCAAAGCAAGACGAGCTAGAAGCCCAGGTCCCTCCAAAGTGGTCCCGTCATCCTCGGGGCCCCAGCTTGCTACGTAGATATCAATATGCTGCGGTCTGAAGCTCAGCGACTGGGCCTCTACCGTGTCTGTTACGTCTCCATCCAGCATACGGATGCCTACAGATGCAGTAGGAAGTGGAAATCTAAAAACCATGTATGTTACACCAGCTCTGACCTCCAGGCGCCCTTCAGTCTGACAGCCTCATGCCGTCACATGGACTCACCGCCTATCCTGGCATGGAAAGAGACCCCAACTGTGCACTGAGAGTTATTTGCAGCTGCAGCAACCATCCCTGCACACTCAGTCCCATGGCTTCCGAGAAGAGAAGAGAAAAAGAACATGAGGTTAGATACATATGCATGAGCAGAAGACAGGCTATTTACGTTACATCAAACCAGTGAGAAGACAGAATTGAGACGGGTGCGATGCATATTCATATATGCATGCAATTTCCGAAAATGGAAAGGAAAAGGATGCATTAATTAGAGTTACTATATAAAATGATATCAGGGGAAAGGATACTGCAAAACAGGTGCAAAGAGCAATCAGCGCTCTATAGATCAGAAGTACTGACTAGTTAGCATTATTGGAATCATATGGAGAGGGGTCTGGGTCGTTTCCAATCACATCATAGCTGGCGAGAGGGTCCTGAAACAGATGGATAGTCAGTAAAAGGACACAAAGACAAAGCCAGTGGCCATCAATTTCAATTTCATCAACCAAATCGCAGAGAGCATTATTCACCAGTCAACTAGACAGTAAAGTGGATCAGACATTTTTAATGTCCATTCCAATACTCTTAGTCGACCTTTCCAAACCTCTGGCCCAAAAGCTCTGCCTGCAATATCTGTCTCCGCTATGCACTCTTAGACTGAGAGCTCTGCCAAATTGCTTATGATTAATGTCCCCCTCCCGAGGAGAGCGTCCCATCCCAGGGCACTTACATAATTTGGCTTGAGATCCGGATGCTCCCTCTCAATTCCATCATCCAGGACTGACACCACCACACCCTTCCCAGTGTACCCTCTCCTCCAAGCCCCCTCGATGTTCATGTGAGACTGGCAGCCTTTGGAGTCATCACTGCAGTGCTGCGGAGCAAACAGTGGAACATCAATTTACCCCTTGGGAATAAAGACTAAATCAGGCTCTATTTTGGGCTCTGTCTGTCTGGGTTTATGTTTCTGTGTTTTTGAATTGCATCTGACAAAGAAAAAATATCTGACTCACAATGTACCACAGGCTGTTCCACTGTGGGTCATTGAAGTACAATGTCTGGGTGTGGTTGGATTCAAGATGGGCGGTGGAAGTGTGTTTGGTCTTGATGTCGATGGAGTATATGTGACTGGCTCTGGGGTTCCTCTTTGCTCTTCTCAGGACGACCTGCTGCTGGAGCCATTCCACCTTAAGAGAAAATCAAAAGTTACAAATGCTGATGCACAGACATTTGTATGCTGTGCTGCATACATAGGTGGGTTTATATGTTTGCTGTCTTAAATGCAGCAGATGCATAATAATTGCGCTCTACATTGAAAACACAGTCTTAGTACCTGTGGATATGTACCTGTGTGGAGTCGGGGTGAGGGCATGCGGGTGTTGAGTGTGTGTGAGGGGTCAAAAAATGTATATAGGTGTGCTTACATGTTGGTATTTGGAGTAAGTAGGGGGGTTGTGCTGGCTGTCATGCAGCTGATTAATAATCTAGCAGAGTCTCCCAGTGCACCTCCAGTTGTATCCCATTACCGTACCTTGGTATCCTTGGTGATGCGGTCAGTGACCTCTTTGTTGGACACAGTGGACTGTTGCGCTGTCCCGCTGTGGCGAAAACTATAATAGTTTTGCAGGTCTCCAATCTGGCAAAGCAAATATCAAATCATCAAAAACTGTGTTCAGGTGGGGGTGTGCTGCTCGTCCCACTGTGTCACTGTACTAAACAGCTGCTAAATTATGAAGCCTGTGTTGGCGTCATTCATTAAAGAGGCTACCTTACACCAGTGATAGTTTTTCAGGTAAGGGCAACCTGAGCCACAAGACTCCAGACTGCTGGTACTTTGGGTCTGTATGTGTGTGTGTGTGTGTGTGTGTGTGCGGGCCCATGCTCATGCACATAAGTCTGCATGTGTTCATGTGTTCGAATAATGTCCAACACCCTAAAATCCCATGGCATGAGTGAGACATTAGCAAGATTAAATATGAAATTTCAGAGCGGCACGAACTTGTTCACGATCAGTAACCAAAAGGGTCAAAGGCTGATGGTTTGCAGTGAGTGCCAGTGATACATCACAGCCACACCCTAATTTATCCCCAGATGGGTTTGCGTTTAATTTAAAGTTGGTCCCTGATATTTGAGCTCAGCGCTGAAGCACAGCAGCTTTCCAAGCGTCTGTTTGCTCTACGTCAGTGTCAGTGGAACCAAGAGTATTTAATTTGATGAGCCTGGGCTCTGCAAATCACCAACCCTTTTTATTTTATTGGTCTCTCTGATTCACTTATTCTTTTTATTTTTTGACCCATCCTTCTGCAACCACTAATCTAGATATATCTAGCTTTACACAATTAAGTTTTGTCACCAGTAATTGGTATATAAATACATCCACACACTATTTATTTATTTCTTTATTTATTTGTAAGAGGGAGAGAGAGAGAGAAAGAGAGACTGAGTCTTGATTTTACAAGGTCAAGTTAATCTACAAAATGTTATATGATCAGACTAGTTGTGGGGGGGTGAGAGGTGGCAGAACAAATGTGATATTTGGCCTGGGAAGGCAGCCTTGAATCATCCTGACTAACATCCGGCCAGGCTTGTAATGCAGATGGCCAGCTCCTGACTTGTGATCTGAAAATGCTGAAGGAGGCCACCCAAAAAATAAGATTTGATCAGATCAGTGGTGGGGAGGAGCTTCATAACCTTTAAGTAAACAACACGTTTAGTAGTGGTATAGTGGCAGTTTGGCCAATCTCAAATATGTATAGCTTTTTGGTAACTTATTGTCCTTTTTCCATTTTTTCCCATAAATATTACTACAGTTTAATATTAGTAAGTTAGATATTGCTGGGACCCTTGTATTTATTTGTAGTTCCACAGTATTGTTTCTTCTCCTTGCACTGTGAGTTTGTATTTGGCAGTATTAGAGGTATTTAGTTTGTTTTTCTGGCAAGCAGCTAGCAGTGAACAAGCCTTGCACTTACATTCAACTAAAAGTATTTCCAAAACCATCCAAATTAGTCTTATTTTTCCATTCATCCGTCCATCTATCCATGCATGACATTTCACATTGCTAACAAATGATCTTTTTTTTTTTTTTTTTTTTTTTTTTTTTTAAAATTTTTTAAAATTTTTTTTAAAATTAAAAAAAAAAAAA
>OMLB01018539.1:34128-49541 GCA_900302555.1 Myripristis jacobus | reverse complement strand
AATTTTTTTTTTTTTTTTTTTTTTTTTTTTTTTTTTACAAAGTAGTCTGAACTACTTTCTTAAACTTAAAAAAAAAAAAAAGTCAGAACACCTAATCTTTTCATGAAGTGCACTTCTGAGGTGAACCCAGACAGAAATCACTATTGATTACCCATATTAAATCTATATTACTCTCAAAGGACAGATATAGAAATAGATATATAGAGAGATATAGATAAAGAAAAAGCAGCTGAGTCAGAGAAGGATTTCTGCAGCTTGGAGAAAACTGAGATGTGAATTGGGGAAAAAAGGGGCTGTAGTTCAATATCAGGAAGATCTCCTTAATATTTTGTACATTCATTAGCCTATATGTTAATCGTGAGGGTAGTTCTGCTAAAGTTCAACCTCTTCAGACAGAAAAATGATACATTTCTGACAAAAAAAGTCAGGAGATCAGGAGTGCAAATGCTTTGTTTGGGGCTTCTTTATTGTGTATTATCAGACTCACCTGGCCCATGTTTGTAAATCCATATTTCTCCGCTATCCTGTTTGCAGAGTCACGGTCCCCGTTTATTCTCACAGCCCAGTTGTTGGTGTATATCGATGCATGACAAAGCTGGAAGAGCATACCCATCCACAACGCGAAAAAGCACACCATCACTGCTGAGTTGGAGAGGTTTCCTCTTACTCTGAACCTGCCCAGGTGTCTCATACGGTTTCCTTGGTGTCTGCTCTTCTTTGAAAGTTATTTCTCATAGCGGAAGAGAGAAAACTGAAATCCACTCTTACAAAGATGAGGGTTGGAAGTAAGTGCACATAGCCAATGCAGGCCAGAGACAGTGTTTGCCAGCTGAAGCTGTGAAGTAGTCTCGCCTTCATTGGGAGCGAGCAGCTCTCAAATTACTACTTCAATATGGATCCCAGGGCTCAGCTATAGTATCCTTTATAAGGATCCGACCTGTGGTGCTGCAGGCAAAAATTCCCTGTTAATTGTTGTGCCTCAAGTAATAGGCTAATCTGTAGTAGTCCTACATATTGCAACTTATGCTGGGCTTCAGAAAAGACTAGTTGTGGTTGTCTAGAGAAGACCTTTTTCTTTATTTTTCGAAAATTTGTTTATATTTGTTTAAATAAATAAATCATCCCATAACAGCTTTAGAAATCTATACATAGGATATCCTGAATTATTTGACAACAATGCCATTTAAAAAGCCCTCTATTGAGCAGGGTGTCTCGTGGAAATTACAGCCATCTATATTAATTTGATTTTCATTTTCATTAATTATTCGGCATCTTTCAAACTGACAAGGTAAGAGCCCAGCATATGGCACATTGACAGGGGATGATGAAGACCTACTAGCCAGATGGTTAGCAAGGTGTGTGTTGCACAGCCCACAACAGAACAACACAGATCCTACAGCAGCAATAAGAATGAGAAAATGCAATTTGCTGACCATCATGGACAGTATTTATCCCAGTGAGGAATTTCCTGGGTGAATGAAGTCAGTTTAGGTCCTCCTTAAGCCTCTACTCTGGTCTTGGGCAATCAGATTGTGAGGATAGTGAAAATAAATAAATAAAGATCAGTGTAAACATCTTCTAATGGATGTAGGAAAACTCTGATCTCAGTGTGGATACATGTCAGCTGTAGAGGAGGCTGTGACCTTCCTCGCCACATAATTTGGACCCCATTCACATTTTTGTTATTAAAATAAATCTGCATCCATATATAAGTTCCCCAGATAATGAACAATCAACAAACATGCAGTGCACTTGGAATGTGACCGGGGCCGAGGCGGTCCGGCGTGCATTGCAATCGGATCACAGCCAGAGTCGACCAGTTGTAAATGCAATCTGTGGAGTGTGATTGCATTTTTAACACCCACAGGGAAAAAACATCATGACTCACTCTGAGTTTTGCCATACACTCAGCTTCCCTGAAGGACTCCAGCACCATCCACTCCCACTTGCCTTCCTTCCCCTCCTTCCACAGACTGAAGGAGTCACGGCAACAGCACGGCAGCTGCGTAGTTTGCATACGCTGGTACTGCTGTTGTCTGTGTTTGCTCCTGCGAGAGAGTGGTAAATGACAACCCTGCCCTCCTCCAATGAAAAGTAACTCGGAGCTGTGCAGTATCATGTCTAACCCACTGTGTTTGTTTTTGGTTGACAACGCCTCCTCCCCACCTCCTGCCTCCTTTGCACAACAACTATGTAGTGTGTAGCTGGAAATGATGCCTGTGTCTGGCAGCAACAATAGCAGCTAATCAGACGAGATGAACAGCCACCCCGACTGTACTGCTGCACACTTCTGATTTTATGACAACTTTCAAAAGACGTTATTTGTGCTAGACACCGGTTGAGCCCATGTTGCATGCATTGTTCTGTTAGCTTTTAGGCAAACACTGGCTCATGTGCATGACAGCAGCTTTAATGCAAACTGCTTGCCTGTTACTTCTGCAATAGCTGGAGCAAAGGTTTGGCTCCAGACTCGCACACGTCTCTGCCTCCCTCTGTCTCTCTCCTGCCTGTACTGACAGCCACGACGCGACACACTGGCAGCTTCTGTTTTGTTGGATTTTGTCCTTACACGTGGCATAAATTAGAGGAGAGAGCAGTGCTGCAACAGCAACACCACGGTTCACAGTGCAACTTCTTCCCTCTGCACCCCTCTCATCTCTCACTGCCTGGACTGAGCTCTCTGTCTGCCTTTTTCCATCTCTTTCTGGCGCCTGCATGTGATCCTTTATGTCATGTGACGCACATGAAAATGAAAGCAACTGCTGCTAAACACTATAATCTCACCTGTCATGTGCCTACTGTCTAATTATGTAAGGTAAGGTAAGGTAAGGTAAAATAAGGTAAGGTAAGGTAAGGTAAAACTTAAACGTCCTCTTGGGGCAATTTGGGTTACAGCCAGTAGTAAAATACAACATTCACATAAAGATAAGAGTGTACAATATACAGTACACACAACGTCACTCACTGGTAGATCATAAAATAAATACATAAATAAAAAACAGAGTGACCTGACATCCGTGCTTATTAAGAGCAAAATCAGACGGGACAAAGGATAATCTATACCTCTTGGTGCTGCGTTTAGGAAGCCTGAAGCCTCACCCTGAAGGCAGCAGCTGGAGCTCAGCATGCGGAGGGTGAAGCGAGTCACACATAATGGACCGAGCCTTTTAGATGAGCCTCTCTTCATAAAGCGAGTAAGCTACTAAGGCTATATTAAGCTGTCAGCCATTTATTTAGCTCTTCCATACGCCAAAAAAAGGATTGTGATTCATTCAAACGGAGAAAATGCACAAATTCAACCAAACATAATGTCAGCTCGCTCTGGAGGAAGTTAAAATTTGCTATCTTGTAAAACTTGTTATGCTCTTCAAATGTTGCCAGCTCATAAAGCATGGTCAACATAAATTTTTAATCGGGGAGATGTACGTTGTTTGCCATCTCGGTGTATCCATGCATAGGGCCTAAAGGGGCCAGGCCTGCTCAGTTAAAATGTTGACCAATTAGGGGAAAACACTCAGGTTATTTGCATCACAAAATATTAATTTTACCTGGGGGAAAAAGCTTATTTCCGTCATGACAACATAAAAGAATGACAGCAGCGGTTTATAAAGAATGGAATACTTTTGATCGGCATAGATCGTTTTTAGATGAGCGACTAATTTAGCGACATAGAAATGGAACTAAGTAGAACTGGCATGGGCCTTTGGTTCATGTCAAGACAGTGGATTTCCGGATGGTTCCTCTCAGGGCAGCAGTTGTATGCATTCATCACTTCATCAGAACAGTTTGTTCATGTTGGTGAAACTGAGCTGGCCTGATGCACCATGGAAAATAGAAAACAAAGCTCTGTTGTCACAGTGCTTGAAGGAACTGAATGATTGATTTCTGAAAATAATCTTGCGGCTCCTGTATTTTTTTTTACTACAATAACACAATGTTCCTTTTTGAAGTAGCTGAGCTTTATCAGGTAGGTTGGTGGCTTTGCCCAATGTTATTTAACAAACTGGTTAATAATACCGCAGATAATTTGGATTCTTTGACATAATAACTGTAGTTAATTTAATAATAACCTAATGTGACCTATACATGAGCTAACATTGCAGAGATCGGTGTCTTCTTGCTGCAGTTTTGGTGTCAGGATCCAAGGCGAAACAGCCAAAAGACAATCTGAGCCACAGTGCAATCTTTAGTTCACAATCAAATGGTGTGTGTCTTTTTTTCCAAATTATTTGTGTAGATATCTCCAATTATCAGTAGCTAAAATGGAAGTGTCACTGTAGAATCTGTGGCCACTTGATCGCGTGTCTTTGTTTACCGAGGACATACAAGAGCAAATGCCAATCAGAGATTAGGTCACCATTCTGAAATCAAAGGCTGGGATTTTCAACCAATCACAAAATTAAATGAAAGATTTTTTTTTTTTCTCAGCAAGTGCAGAAATACTCCATACGCTCCTACATACGCTCGCCGGCTCCAAAACTAATATTTGATAAAACGTCTATATTTAAGACAGCTGTTCATACATGCTAGAAGCCATATGGTGATGTTAGTCAAACTGCACTCCTCACTGCTGCCATCTTCAGGAGGAACATCTGACACGTCTAGTTGAGTGTCAGCTGGTGGGAGCCCATGCTGGTGAAGAGATGTTGACTTCCGTACACTCTAAGTAAGCAAGTTAGCTAAGCATGATTTGCTATTATCGCTCTTCCAAGCAGACAAATCCCAGCAGTGAGCTTAGTTGCAGGATGCTTATTTGCAAATGGCTAAAACTGCCGACCACTACATCAGATTGTGGAGCCAAAGAGGGCGTTTTTGGGATGGCTGCTGCCCAGCTGGCAGTCCACCACGTCGATGGTGCAGGCAATGAGAAGCAGCCTACCACTGTTAGTATTAATGTTAGCGCTGCCTGTGCTACAACCTATCAAGTTTATTTAAACAGCTATTTGTCACAAGCATGTTTCAGGCCTATCTTTCATTTCCTACAATATTATGTACATGTAATATTTAACACAATATAAATATAATACATTACTCATACCATGCTGCACCATATACATACCACACATCCGACACATTCACATTCATGGCTATGGGCAATTTAGAGTCCTCAATTCAACTAATCTGCATTTCTTTGAAGTGATTGAGCTAACCCATGCAAACATGAGAGGAACATGTAACTCCACACAGAAAGGACAGTAACTAGGACATGAACCCAGGACACTGCAGCACTTGGACCATAAAGGACCAATTTACACTTGTGAAAAGTGCGTCTGAATGCATGAGGAAAGACGCGCTGCAGAACCACTCGATGCTGCGGTGACGGGCCCTGGATGCCTAATCAAGAGAAGACGTAGACACCCAACAATACATTTTGTGTATATGAAGGAGAACAAAAAGGCAGGCAGAGAAAAACAGACAAACAGAGCGAACTCATGAGGTTATTCCCCAGTGTCACTGATGCAGTGCAAGTGGTGATGTCTTACACAGTTTGGAGAGCACAGCGGTGAGCTCATTGGAGCACCAGCTACGTTCCACCCAAAGGCCAAGAAATAGACATTCATGGATACATCTGAGGAAAAAACTGCTCAAATCATTGCTCTACACACACAGACACACACACACACATTTTGGTCCACATGGTGTTTCGCCATAGGCTTGGAGATGGTGTCTATACTCTAACTTGCTCTAATTGGACATCTATGACAAGTGTGAACCTCAATGCTGCAGTTACAGGACTATGTTGCATGTCATTCCCATCTCTGATTTTCTCCACTCTCATGGAAAATAACCTAAAGGAAAAAAATCTGAATATGTGAAGCTCGAGGTCAGAGTCCCCCCACGTTTGGTTTTCAGTTTGTGCACACTTTCTGCACTCAGGAGGTCGAATTGGTGATGTTACGGATGCATTTTCCGGTGACTGGCAGGTCGGAAAGGGAAAATAATTTCAGATTTGGTTTTGTTTCAAATGTTTTCAGTCTAGCATGCATATTCATCATCACCTGTTTGCATCCCTGCAGTTTCACATTCAAGGCATTTAGATGTTATGTTTTATCACACAGAAGAGTCGTGTCACTGAAATATCTTTCATCCTCAAGCACAGTATCAGCTTCTCCCTTGCTGGCCATCTAACTGGCTATTTTTTCATACATCTTGTACAGCTGATGTTTTCCTTTGGCCTAAGCAGCGTACTGCTATCTGAAATGGCAGATCTTTAAATACAAATAGGTTTCATGGTAAGTGAGACACACAGGCTTTCTTTGCATTCGGTGGAGAAGTGCTCAGTCTCCTACCTCTCTTGAAATTGTCTGCCTTTGGCATCAACTTTCCCTTTTTAGCTATTTTCCTAGCTTGCTCGCTGGGTGCCAGTGAGCGCACTTAGGCTGCGTTTGAAGGTATTTTGGAAGGAGTGAGGGCTGTGTCTGTTTAGCATGTAGTGCACAATAGCACACTCTGTGTGGCAACTGGGTCAGAATGAATTGTCATCCCACATTCATACGCAGGTCTGATCAAAATTTGAGTTTGACACACCAAGGCTTAGTGGATTAGTCTTATGAGCAATTGCACAGTGTACTTTCAACTGGTGATAAAGTGGAGCTATTTGGGTGCACAGTACTATTTGCTTGGGGGCATGTTTATGCCACAACTTGATTTGCATAAATTTCTTAGTAAAGAACAGTTGTGAAGTGCAAAAAATGGAGGAGGAGATTAATCAAATGACTCCTTCTGTGTGATTTACAAAGCTAGAGAGCAGTAATTTCATCTTGGGTTGCGTGCTCCACAGAAAGCAGGACTTAACCTCTCACTCGCACTGTACCAAATTAGCTTACTGTTGCATGCGTGAGCTACAAAGTTGTATTGGAAACATGCCAGCGGCTAAAGATAAGGCTATAGAAAGTAGGAGAAAAAAAGCAAAAACAAAATACATGATCAATGGGGCCACAAGTCCCACCATGTCCCACAGAAACTATGCATCTTATGTGAGTAGAAAAGCTGCCTAGTTTTTCATTACAAGGCTAATACTCAAAATTAATGGCTTGGCATTGTAATTAATTATACCATCCCTCTGTAATTTTTTAATGAAGTGTGACAGATTTTACTTTCATACATGAAACCAAGCACATGCCATCCTTTCATTATTTTAACACGTAGTGAAGGAGCAACTTCTGTGATAATATATAACGTTGACATTGCTCTTGAGGCACAGTAACTCCAGTTAATGCTACAGCACTAGTGATATAATTATGTCACTTGAGACCTACTATGAGTATGGCAGTTACATAAGGTTCATAATAATATGATGCATATTGCATGATGTTATAGAATCCACTATTAATTAACTGGAATTAGAGGTATCAATCTTTTTCTCTCTCGGCCTCTGTGAGCCTCTGATTTAACGCAGTGGAAAGTAAAATAAATTAAAATCAGCTCAACAGTTGATCATTTCGAGGGTAAGGAAGCAGTAAGAAAGCACCGCTTTGACGTGGAAGAAATGAAAGTTTGTATCAAAATAAAGAGATGCATCATGCAAACTATTCATCCAAATGCTAAATATACACACACGGTGATGGTCAAAATATCAAATCTTTAAGAGCTGGACTGAAAGGAGGGAGTTACTGTATGGCCACTGACTTGTGGTGATTCTTTCTTCATTTTCCCTAAATTTCAAGATGCAACAATTTACTTATCCATTATTTTTATTCGCACTGCAAATTCTTTGATCAACTGAATGAATGGAACCACAACCAGCTATTTTGAAACCTGGGTGCTAAAAACTGAAAGCTGCAGCGGCTCAAAGCAAAAATGCACTTGAAAGTTTACAAAAATGCCCTTAAAGTTGAAAAATGGCAGAGCAAAAATGCCCCTCATCATTAGGAGCAACCTCTTGCCCTCCACCCTGTTACATTATATTCATTGAGTTGTCATTTATTCACGTGGATGTGACTGCTCTACCCCGTAGGCCACCGTACATGATTCATGAGTGATTTTTTCCACTGGATTCTGGCTTATAACCATGGAATAATTACGATCAGACAAAGAAAAAAAAAATTGCAGCCTGATGGAGTGGAAACTGATTGATTGTTTATGTGATGTTATGATTTGAAATAAAACACTGGGTGTTTATTCGCTTATATGCAAATTACAAAAACAATGTAACACAAATTATTATACAGTATTATTTCATGATGCAATAAAATTATCCCTGAAAAGAACCAACATGCCCTCAAAAATCAGGTCTAGGGGAAAAATGCCCTCTGAAAAAGAGTAAATAAATCTTAGCCTGAGACTTTCTGTTTTCATGCCATTTCACCCAGCTCCCATCAAAGCAGCTTACGTGTTTTTGTAGAGTGTGCTCGTGCACACAAAGTGTGTGCTTTGGCAAACTTCATGCCCACATGATTTATACATTCCAAGCAATAGCATAATCCAGTTTGCTGAAACAGAACCAACTAGGATACAGAATACAATGCAATGCTTATAGCACTATACGGGATCCTTAATGTGTTATGTAAAATAATTAAACTTATAAAGCTCTGAGTGTGAAACATTTTCCTATACAATCAATTTTTAACCTTGCAAAGTGACATGCCTCATAAAATATGAAACAAGCCTTTTACTGAATCTTTAGGAGCCACTCTTCAATTTGTCATACACATAAGCAGAGCTTATTTCAGCGAGTAAGTTAAGAGTTGGTTTGCCTGTTATGCCCACAGTCTGCCACCAAAACACACCACAGGCAGCAAACAGGGAGAGGCACTTCTCAAAGCTGCTATTTTACTGAGATAAGAGCTGCTTGGTGGACCAGATGACTACCGAATGGAAATGTGGCTCCTACAGATGTAGCAAAGGAACATCTAGGTATGCACTTTTATATAAGCCAGACTACATTAAATTACCAGATTTTGAATGAAGTTTAGCATGACTTTCTCTGTTTACCATAAAGAGTAGCATATATCAGCATTGCACACCATGCAGGGGATGACTGTATTAATATGGAAACTGTAGCATTATTACTTTTGTTTCATGTATTTCCAAGTGAATTACTAATTATAGCATATTGTATAGGCATACAAACAGTAACAATGCAAATTTCTCATGACAGTTTTGCATCAGTTGTGGCCTTTTTCGATGGCTAAGCAATAACCAACTCATGTCTAATCTTAACCTTAACCTTAACCAATAAAACAAAAAATACACTAAAAAAAGGCTTCCCAAACAGGGACTAATTCAGGTTCCATGAATTTAACCTGGAATTGTGTCGTTGCCGATGGAAACGGTTTCAGAACCTGTGAAATAGCCTACATGCTCCTTGGTAAGGGTAAGGGTAATCGGCGTCTGCTAGTAGGTTTGAATTTGAGGGTGACAACACACAGACATGGACCGTGCACAAGCCACTTAGCATGACTCACTATGAAATGTAAGGCACAGTCCCCTGTGTGAAGTGGCATGAAAACTGACAGGCGCATCATCGCATGCCTTCACATTTCTGAGTTTCACACAGCATTTTCTTTTTTTTTTTCCTTTTTTTTTAATATCAAACACGAAATAGAATTCAATGTATTAAAAAAACATATCCAAACGACAGCATGGTGCACCACTGAAACAACCTGGATCCACAATGACACCTTGTGACTATGTCCCTACACGTGAACTAAATAAATAAATAAAAACAGAGGAGGAAAATGCACAATCTAAACTAGTTATTGTGTTCCCAAATTGAAAGTCTGGCATGATGGTGGTGCTGGGGGAAAGGTCACGGGGTCACCATTTTCAGTAGGGGTCTTCCTCCAGCAGTCATGAATGTGCACAGCAAATTTAAAAACATTCAGATGAAGATATTCAGGCAATCACATTCGCAGCCAGGATGCGGCAGTGGTCAGGGCAAATCCATAATATCCCTGACCTGTCGTTTCGGGGATGTAATTATTAATACCCCATCAGGCTGACAGGGGTCATATTTCCTGGGAAGCATTTGCGCAGCTCTATTTATCATTCTGCCAAATTTCATGTCTCTGTCATGTACTATCTCACAGCAATTTGCAAAACGGCAGCAGAGGAAGAAGCCAGCGCAAAAACAAAGCAGTTTTGGCGTGAATGACTTGAACCTCCATTAATAAACCTGTACAAAAACAAACGAGATTCAGTCCTGCACCACTGGAATGCTACAAGTGTTTTGGCTTCTCATAAAATGTCAAAACATTTTGGTGCTTATTAATGGCATGCTGAAGGTCCACTGTGTTCTTTGGGTTGTAAATTATAAAGGAAAGGTTCATGATGCAATGTGCATACTCTTTATCATCTGCTTTAGCATGGAGTGGAAAACAAACTGGCTGAATGCTGAGCAACAAAGAAAAAGCACCTCTCGGCAAAGCAGTCACAGGACTTTGAAGTTATCTAACATGTCCTCAGAGAGATTGACTTTGATGTTAAAAAAAAAATTCCTCTCAAACTGCGACAAAGTCCCCGGAACGTAATTGTGAAACTGTGTTCCTGAGCACCTTGACTGCCCTGCAGGTAACACAGGCACGCACCCTCATATTCTGTTTTCTTCATAGCTTTTTTTTGTTGTTGTTGTTTTAGGAGCTCTCATTGTATGCTGTGGCAGTCACGTGCATTCCCAGGGTGTGATGACAGAAATTTGCATTTTCAAGTGAATACATTCACACATTCACAATTTATTTGTAATTCAAACTGCTGCAAACAGTCAGAGCTGCTACTCTTTTACTGTACCGTACTGTAAAAAAATTAAAAGCACGTATTTGCAGAGGTGGAAGTAACTGATCACATTTACTGATGTTACTGTAACTGAGTAGCTTTTTTGTGTACTTGTGTACTTAGTTTTGCCATTATATGATGATGATGATGATGATGATGATGATGATGATGATGATGATGGTGAACAGGAGTTTTCTCAATAAAAGCTCAGTCAGCAAAGATAAGAAGAGGAATCTACTTTTGCTATTTCCAAATTTCTAATAATCCAGATGGTCGATGGAAGTGAAGATTTGTCAGTTTTGAACATTTGTCAGTTGAGTCTACACGGTCCTCGCCTCAGTCAAACCTCAGCAATTTTGCAGAATGCCCCTTTAAAAGAAACTATGTGAACCATGCGCTCTCATCCTTTTATAACTGCATGGAAACACAGTTACTGTTTTGGAAAACGTAGCTACCTTTACTCCCAGTACATTTGAAATTAGACACTTTTCACTTTTACTGCAGTAGATTTTTACAGCAGCACTTTGACTTCTGCTGAAGTTAAACATCAGGAAAGTGTTAGAACTTTTACTTGACGGGAAATGTGTGGCACTCATTCCACCACTGTGCATTTGCCACCGCAGTGAAATCACCAAGCTCCTTCCTGGTATCTGGATGCGCAGCAGAACCGGTCTCAAGCTGCTTGTTTGATTTCTATCACACTGTCTGGTGTGTGAACGCACGCTGCATTTTACTTATGCTCGCGCAGCAGTGCGGCACCAACACAGAATACCATATTGATACAAATGATCAAATTAACAAACAAATACACAGAGCCTGGCTTTTTAAAGGTGCTCCTTCCAACCACCTAATAATGTACAGTTGGGAAATCCTAATGAATCTAAACACACTCTTTAACAGTGCAACATTGCAGCCAATTGACAAATCCAGCTTGTCTTGGCATGTAACTAGTACCTAACCATGTCATCAACTCCATTAGAATGGGGAGTGTTATTGCTTTTCACCTTGTGCTATGAATATATAAGCATATTTCCCTCCTGAGCTGCAGAACAGTGGTGTCACAGTACATCCCTCTCTGCCCTGTAGGATGTATTTACATTGCCTGATTGTTGCCACAGCCCTTTTTTTGCATTTGTGACAGTGGTGGCTGGGGAAAATTTAGCTCATATTTTATTAAACCAATCTGTGGCTGTCTTGACTCAGAACCTCAGTAGGTCGTCTTGAAATTGCTACTTTTTTTTTTTTAAATTCATTATTTACCATTTCCCAGTGACACACACATTGCCGCAGCGCTACACATGTAGATGTGACTGGGATATGCGTGACGACTTTGCCTTTGAAATCTTTCTTAGCCAAGACAGCTGAGCCAGAAGATGTGTAATTGTATTAGTCTCCACTCTGAGGGAAGTTAACTAACTTACTCTGCGTGTGTGTGTGTGTGTGTGTGTGTGCGCGCGCGCGTGGGTGCGTTAATCCGAATCCCCAGGTCCACATTCAATCCATATTTTTCTCTCATTTGGTCACTAATGAGGCTCCTATCTCTGTTCAAAGACAAAAATTCTTTCAAGTATCATTGCAAAATTGGGGTTTGTTTATCAGTATCATTATTAAGCCATTGAGGAAAGACACAGCTTATCTTGCATCATTTATTGCGTTAGCCCTCAAAATAATAACTTTTCTCCACAGGTTCTCAGGCCTGGTGTCTGTACACACACTACAGTACAGGATTTGTCTCTGGCACCTCTGACTTTTCTGTCTGATTGACTGTGAAATGACCTCTTTTGTTGTAATGTGGCACAGTGAAACATAATATCTATATAGCAGCATACGCTCAATGACTCATGCAGTATTAGCTCTGCTGTTTCCTCACAGCATGCAGGGGCAGTTGTAGTTGTTTTCACATGCCCATTATGCATGCTTGTTGATGCCTCGAGACATAGTTATTTTTTCTCCTTCATTTTCAGTGGAGCCGGTTAGTGGTGTTGCATTGCATTGCGTGAGGCAACTTTGACCCTTGATGTTTCTTTGAAGAAGCTGGAAAATAGGATTGGATTCCCCCTGCAGCCCATGTTCTCTTGCCACTCAGCAGCCCTGTAATGACCAGCCCGGACCACGGCCCGCTCTACCTGATGTGTCTTATTGTGTCATATTGGCAGGCTGGGTTTGCTTTCCACGTAAAGCTTTTCTCTCTTTTGTGTGTGCCAGCATTCTTGAATAGTGCTGCAGTGCTGCTGACAAAATAGTTACCTACCTCAACACCCTCCCCACTCTCCCAAACCCCCATCACACACACACACATACACACATACACACACACACACACACACACACCCTTTCTTTATGGATTCAAAGCCAGTCTTCTCTGGCTCCTTTGTTCCTCACTCCAGGCTGGGCTCAGATCCTCTCTGCTCTCTGTAAGCCCGCTCCGCTCTGTCATCAGGATTACAGGCTGTGCTGTAGCAGATTAATGACTGACATCTCTACACTCCTCTCAGCATAGCACGGCACACACAGAGCTAGGAGGGAATATGTGCCTGGTTGTGTGGGAGAGGAACAACTGCGGGGGAGATAATGCATTGTATTGGTCTGAGAACAATATGTTAGCCGTGTGACTGTGTGTGTGAAGTGTAAATGTGTGGCTCCATTTGTGAGTCTGTGTGCGCTCGTGCGAACTTGAACGCGACAGTGTGTGTGTGTGTGTGTGTGTGTGTGCTTGTTTTGAAGCAGTGGTACTTCCAGCAAAAGCTTTTCAACTTACACACCTCAGTGGAGCACAGTAGGATGCAGAGTTCATCTGGTGAACATGGGAACTGAATTAGACAGGCTGATGCAAGATGTGTGGGTAACACTTTATAAAAACCATCAATAAGAAATGGATAATCAATAGATAATTACACATTAGTTAAGAGTTGTTTTACAGTTAACAAACAATTAAATGATTATTAATAATGTTTACTTATTGCATAGTAAACTACTCATTAACAGTATATTGTTGCACATATAATAATATTTTATATACAATATGAAGTATTTGTTAATGATTGCCAAATGAGATGCAAACCTTTAAGAATTTGTTTGTAAAATATAGACAGATGGACCAGATATTTTATATACTGGGTAAATAGTTAATAAATACTGTGTAGTGCATCTTTAAGCATTATTTGGATGACCTTTATAAAGTTGCAGGTATATTCATTACCTAATTATTAGAAACCAATTATTACCCTTTAACAAAGTGTTATAAAATATCTGATCCAAATATGTTTGTAGCTGGTTAACAAACAATTTCTTAAAGGTTTACAAATCATTAGGTAATCATTAACAAATTCTTAGTATGTGTATTAAATGTTATAACAATAAACTGGCATTAAATATTGTACTGTGTAATAATAAACATTAAAATAATAACAACAATAATAATAATAATAATAATAATAATAATAATAATAATAATAATAATTTCAGTGTTTGTTAACATGAAAATAACTATTAACTACAATTTAATTAACTATCAATGTATCATTTATTAGTGATGGTTATTATGAAGTGTTACCGATGTGTGTGTGTGTGTGTGTGTCGGATTGTATACCCGTGTGTTTAGTGCCTAACAAGAAAGCCGGGCAGTTCTAGCCTCCCCTAAATGTTCAGCCAAGTGCACTTATTGACACTTAGGAGGCTTGAAACGTGCTCAAGGTGCAGACCCTGGAACACTCGGGAGTGTGGGCTTCAGCCCGATGAGGCTGCCTGAAACATCAATTCCCTGCACCAGCTCCAATAACCGCTCCAAACAAAGCAAAACAGATTGTGCTTCCCTCTGACTGCTTTGTTTGTGGCAAGTGGAAACTGGCACTAGCTGTACAAAAGCAAACAAGCGGGCAAACAAAGTAAAAGCTGACACTTTCCAAACTTTGGAACAAATTAGGCCAGAATCTCATACGACCTCGGATCCTCGTAGAAGCAGCTTATGTGTGTCATGAATTACTAAGTAGTAATATTTGGGGCTTCTCGCAGCCATCAGACAGCTGAGGCTTAATTTCCTGAGACTTGCCCTGGAGTGTCCAGGAAAGTGGGCTGTCTGAGCCGCCATCTGAGGACTTTGATGCACTGCTTTCCCTCCTCACATTGGTTTGACTTATCTGAGAAAAGCATAACATGCTTGGCTTGTATTGCTAGAGGTCAACCAGCATCTGTTTGGCCGAGTCCTCAGCCAATTAAAGGCTACAATCACATTTTGTGCAAACAGCTGATCAGTCACTTTATAATCATGTTTCCTCTTCCTACTTTAAAGGAACATTACAAGATTTTGGGCAAAATAGCCGTTTTCCCACTTACCCAGACTGAGACAAGATGCTTGATGCTTATTTTCACCTCTGTGCGTCCAGTGGTCAGAAAAAGGGTTGGAATATTCCTTTAAAAATCCTTGAACCCAAAATGACAACACACCAGCCAGTTGTGTTAAAATACTTTTATAGAGCAGTAATCCATATCTGAAATATAGCATCCAAGCAGAATAGTTCTGATATGTGCAGAACTCTATTTGCTCTTCTTCTCATATTCATATTTTTTTTTTATGCTTTTTGTGTAAATGTCTCAGCTTGTTTGTTTCTTTGTGTTTCTGTGTGTGTGTGTGTGTGTGTGTGTGTGTGTGTGTGTGTGTGGTGTATGTGCATGTTGACGCATGTGTAGCATTTTGTCATCAA
>OMLB01018539.1:12042-30966 GCA_900302555.1 Myripristis jacobus | reverse complement strand
TTCTTTTCTCTCTTTTTCCCCCAAAATGTGCTGTGGTTTATATTTTCTTTTTTTATATTTGTACATGGATGAATTCAGAGTTACAGGACTCCATCGGGCATTTGTATACTATAGACTTGGCCCATATCTCATACATATATATACCACTAACAAGGACTCAATGCTTAATGCTGTAGATGGATTTCGTTTTCCACTTGAGGGAGTCTTGACTGACTAATTTGTTTGTAATCATGGACACATCTCCAACACAGCAGTGACATGGCATGCAATTATGGATTGTACTTAAGGCTTGTACACTGTGTCACTTAGTAGCTGGTATGTCTTGAGAAAGCTTCTTGTAACCGAAACGTCACTGACTCCCTGAGATAAATCGATGCGGAGGTGAAAAAGTGTTTGCGGGAATTGACTTTTTTTCTGTGGAAATGAATGGAAGAGAGCCATCATGCTGGCAAGATGTCCTGACTCTGCAGCTTACAGGGGGATCTTTGCAGCGGTGGCAGTGCAGTAAGGTAAAGTCTGGCAAACTCAAATGCTAACACTATAACACGCATTATGGTATTTTAAAAAATGTGTTTTTGACACTCATCCCTGTGAACATGAGGAGCAAGAATTTGCCCCAGTGACTCTGATTCTAATCCACATCATATGGCCTAATGCTAACTTTTGATATATTTTAATACTGTGTGTAAGTGCTCCCGCCCTAACACATAAGTGTCTAATTGTCTGCTGCCACTATGTCTTGGTGGTAGGCTGAAACTATTACCTCAGAGACTCAGAGGATCAAAGTGACTCCGAAGTCAACCACAGATCAAATGGAAATGTTAATATCGCTACTGTAAAAGCTGCCAGTATGCTATCCATTCCCACTGTGTGACCTTACTTTGCAAACTTTATTCCATCTTTAGAGATTTACTTTTTAAATCTTTCTGCTCCCAGCCGTCTACAGCAGGGCAAAAGCTGAAACAGTTCAGGTGTGGGTTTTTGGAGGGAGCGACCTTGCCCAAGAGCACTACCCCAGTGCATCCCATCAGAGAATTGAATCAGCAAATTTTCAGTTATCACACCATTTGCCCTGAATTCAAGGTTATTCACTACTGCTGCCTGGAGCAATTAGATAAAACAACAACAACAACAACAGTAACAACAAGATTTTTTTTTCATAGGTTATATCTCCTATGGCTGTTTATCTAACACGTTCTACAGCAGTAAGAGGAATTATCTAGCATTAGTCTGGTTCTCTGTCAAGGTACTTAAGAAATGACTCAGCTAACTGCACTGCGTTGCATGCATACTGTAAATGCAAATGAATTCGTAACATACTGGATATTGTTGCTGTTGGCTGAAAATTTTGTTAACTCCAATTTTGCTGATTTTTGAGGTTTTAGTGTTACTTGAGGGATCATATGCTCCTCTGTGGGTTCTGCAACTCTGGGCTGATGAAACCTTTTCAAAACCAAGTGGAGAAATTCAAACACACACACACACACACACTCACACATAAACCCCTTGAGATGAATCATCTCGTTTTCAAGGGAGTCCTTAACACAAATATACAGAAAATACATGAAGCAGAACGCAACAAAAGCTCTCCCAGGCCTAACCACTCCCACACCCACAAGTTCCCATAAGATGTCCAAATTCATGTGTACACATACCAGTACAAAGCCATATTCCTACAATGAAAAGAGCATACACACTGGAGAGAAAGTTATTTCCATATCTTAGGTGTAATTAGGAGCAAGAACAGGTTGTTTGAAGATAAGTAAAAAGAGATGCCTTAAAGTTAAAATGCATAATCCCAGAGCTACAACAGCAAGGCGGTTTTTCTTAATTCCTGAAAAGTCATGTTCAAGATATGGGGTTTTACCTAACAACACAAATACAGTTAAATGTATAGTACCTAAAATGCAGCGAACTGAAAAAATAAGATTTTTGTTCTAAATATTGTGGTTGAGTGGTGCTATATCTGTTTATCGTCCTTTCAGCTTTTGAAGATTTATACAACAGTGCGAGCAGCAGGAAATTGCTGCGTGGTGGAGGAGAGACTTTCAGCTGAAATATAGCAGTGCAAAGGCAATCAGCCCCGAGCATCCTTTTCGTTTTTTCCTCTAAGGATCTCAGGTTGAATATGCTTGAGGAAAGAACATTTTGTTTCAGTGGGAATCCTATGAGCAGTCCATCTCTGTAGAGAACAGTGTTGTGCCTGCGCTACCAGGAGTAGCACTCTCGTTCACACACAAATGCATGTGCATCCCAATGCATAACCATGGATGCATGCGCACACATACAAACACTCCACTATCTAACCCCACCTCCTCTCAACACACACACACATGCACACACACACATGCACTCACACACAAATATACACAGCCATCTTCCTATTAATACTTAGGAGAACAGAACAGGATGTACCCCAAGGTATTACGTGTACCTTGGCCTATTTACATTCTGAGGCAGTCCCACCAGCTCCTTGACTGTCAGAGGGTGTCCCAAACTGTGGCCTGGCTTTGAAGATCCTTCTTTGATACCTGCATGCACGCTCAGATCGCACTGATTCGGCGGTGTGCTGCAAACAGACTCGTGTCCTGTAAACAGAGTGCCACTCAGTCCCGGCTAGCATTGTTTAGATCTAATGTAAGACATCTGTTTCTCCAGCAGCACTGTAATTTTGTCCAGCTGCATGCGATTTTGCATCAGCTCACCCTTTATCTGCGGCTTTATGTTATTGAAAGCTTTTTCATAATGAGTATTCTCAAATAGACTCATGCGCATGCTTCAATTTGGATTGTGTTTGCATGTAATTCTGTGTATTATCATGCGGCGTATGTGTAAACCGATCTGTGTTAATGACCTGCAGGTGTAAGCACAGTGTAGGCCTCACTTGTTGCTGCTCATGGAGCTGGCATAAAGTACCAGGATGACTTAAAATACATGAAAGGGAAAAAAAGAGAGCTGCTTGATACAGGGAGTGCAGAACACCAGAGCACTGATCAATACTTGTAGTCAGTCAGCTCAGTCGGATGACATCTATGAGAGGCAGCACACCCACGGCACCTCTGTGATCTTCAGCTAGACACAGGAATACTGTACTGCAAGCGCAGCAGAATTGTGGAGGTCTTGCTGTTTGTTTGTAGGGCAATTGCATCACCAAAGTGAAATCACAAGACTTGACAAAGCAGTTGGACAAACTAAACAGTGACCATGGATGAAGTAGGAGAGAGCAGAGAGGAGGAAGCTTCGCTGTAAAGTGTAATGTGGGGGATGAAGATTACATCATTATTAGAGCGACCTGCGATGCACTGCTGTCCTGGCCAGTGACTGACGGGCTGAAAAGTCCGTATCACCTAGGACAGAGATGTCAGAGATACGGATTATTTTGGAGGGAAAGGGGGAAAAAACAAATCAAAATATTATTCTTTTTAAATTGAAATACGTGCATCCAATTATTATCAACTATATGCAGTAAGCAAAATAAGAGGTTTCAATGATAAAGTGATAAACGAAATTAATAATTAAACCTAGCACAACAAACTAACCGTTGACCGGAAGTAGAATTGACTGGTAAAGTAGAATAAAGTCAAAACCAGCAGGCGAGTTGCTGTGCTGAACGTCGCTGTGTTATGTTAGTTCAGCAAACACACCATCAAAAAAGGTTCACAGGGAACGCAGAATTTTTCAAGAAAGATGGAAATAGCAGTGTTTTCTTCTGGGAGGTGTATGGCACATATTTGTTGCATTTCTCTCTTCTGCTTTATGTAATTCTACATCATGTGTTGTTTTCATACACTGACATGCAACTTGTCATCGAATGGCAGGGCTACATATTAATTGATTTCAAATAATGAAGCAGAAAGTAGGCTAAAATACTGATGTGTTGACTCAAAAAGCAAAAAATAACCTGGCTCCCATTAGGTCTTACTTGAATGAATGTGGCCCACTAATATGAGTCTGACACCCCTGATATATGATAAGATAGAACGATACTCAGATGTATATTCCCAGGGTGCAAAGTTAGGCTTTTGTCAAGGTCACTACATTTGGCTGCAGAAGTATTTAAGTGCTTGGCAGCAACTGAAAGTGAGGAAAGGGAAAACTGTTCTTTACCCATTAGGAAAACATCCTATGCTTTAAATTGCTTAAAAAAAAAAAAAAAAAGAGCAAGTCGTGCTAAATTTATCATTGTGTGAGCAAGCACAAGTTAGGACAGCTATGGACTGAGAGGTACAAAGAGATATTGGGCAGAAACTTCTGGTCCTTTCCCTGGTACTGTGGCCAACTTTGTTTACTTTGTTGACTCACTGTACCACAGGAAGACGCAGTACACAATGCATATAAAAGAGACAAGCTTACACACACTGAACCAGCATCCAAGGCTGGCAGTCCTGGCAATGCAGGGTTCTCCCTTTGGATGGGAGCTGCTATCTTGCCACATTCATTATTAGCTCACTGAAGGAGTGCATTCACGCTGCCATCATCAGCGCCGCCTCTGCCAGGGGCTTTGAAACTGAATTGAGCAACTGGAGGTTTCAGTGATAGGTGGGATGTATGGCAATACTAAAGAGCCATTGGCTGTTGATGGATATCCCTGAAAACTCAGCTGCAGCCAACGTTTTCCGTGCCAGCTAATGAGAGGAAAGTATAACCATGGTCACCAAACCCAATATTTCTCTGGTATCCGAAAAAAAAACATTCAGCGACTGGCTTTGTTCATTAATTCCAGTTTGTGGTCATGTTTTAGCACATGTACTACATTCACACATGCGACATTAATTCCTGAATGTTGGCGCTTCCCTCCAGCATGTGAACACACCATGCAGACTCTGATCAGTGTGTAAAACAATAAAGTAACCTGGAGAAATGTAAATCAGTGCAGGATTTTCTCTGTGATAGATTACCTAATCTCATGCAAATTTAAAAGTCTCTGCAATGAGTGGAAACGGATGGAGGCCTGGGAGTTAGGGAAAAAAGCACACATCTAAAACTGCATAGTGTGCTTTTGGTAAAGGGTTGGTGATAATGTAAAGCATGCGTGCAGTGTGGTACATGCGCTAAAAAAGGAATGTAAACTGGAATTGTCCTTCACGTTGCTGCTGGCATGTAGTGACTGTGGCTCGAAAGAAAATGCACAAGATGGAGCCCAACAGGGAAAGCCCTCTCATATCTGAGGCAGAACAGCAGGCAGGTAGTCATGAAAACTGTCCACAGCTCTTAGTGTAATCCTTTTATGCATTTAGGTCTGTAGTTTGCCGGTACAATGTTGTTTCTGAACCGCTGAGCAGGGAATTCTGAGCCGGCGTGGTCAAGTCTCAGCCCAGACGGATCAGCTGTCCATTTGACAGATTATCAATCTGCTGGTACAGAGGAAAGGAGTTTGGGGATTTTAAAAGTCACATCTGTAATCGCGGGGGTCCACCCTCTGACACTCAAGCCAGGTTTCTACTAAAGCAGCCACTCCAGCTGAAGCACAATCATTATTTAGTTATTTATCACTCAGACCCTGATGAAGACTTCCATGTTGCAACATGTTTGTCATTTTTAACGTTTTGCCACGTAAAATAGAGGCTTTTAATTCATTAGATGACAGCTACAGTGTTCCTTGGAGTTACTGGAAGAAACGTAACCTTTACAGTTGAGAAGTAATCCACAGTTAGTACAAGAAAATGATCGTTCCACGCACGAGAGTTGGTAAATATAAGATTTCTGCACTGACCCCTTCCTTATCAGATTTATTTTTGTATTCCAAAAAAAAAAAAAGGAAGGAAACTGCGGTCGAGGTAAATCAAAGTATTGTTGAGATGACTTACATGTGTCTCATTGCAAGTTACATTATTACTGTTTGGCTTGGTAACGTAAACTGTACAGATACTGCCAATCGCACTTTACGAGAGTGGTTAACAAGGCCAACAAAAATTGCAGGCAGGACACAAATCCATCTGTCAGCCAACACATGAGAAAGGCAGATCAAACTGCCAGCTCCCATCCCAGGACAAGAGTCACAAACAACATCTTTACATAAAGTCCTCTGAACCAAATGAAATTCGTTCCCCTAACTAATAAAAACACAACTTTTACTTGTATGATTAGATACTGATTTTATGATTTCATCTGATGGCTGGCTTCCCTCTGTATCTATTGGATTTATTGACCTTAAAATCTTGGTGGTTTGTCTAGGAACCCCTGAGATCCATCTTTGTGTGTTTTGGCCTGTCATGTAGCTGCTGCCAAAGTGAAATTTCTATTAGGGGAAAATAAAGTTTTGCTATTTTAACTGCACAATATGTCTGGTAATTCCTACAGTATGTGCAATCGGCAACAATGCAGGGTATTTTCTTGATGAAGGACTCGTACGATTGTTGCAGATAATCTGTCTGAGTCTCTCACAGTAAATCAGATAAAAAGCCGACGCCGGCTGACGGCTGGAGGCAGAGCCTGTTTGTCCTCGGCCTAACAGCACCACTGAGGTATTGAGTGATAGCTGCTGGAGCGGAAGGCTCTGATGGACGAGCAGCTACGGAGGAGAGCTCAGCGAGAGAGGTGTGACATCATCAAGGGTGGCACTTTGGCACCTACGAAAAACAAGCACCTACCAATTAGGATCTACCTGCTGTATCTTCATTCACCCAGACGCATCGCCAGGGTATCGAGGCTTTCATCACCACTTTCTTTTGTTGCTGGGGAGGTTGTTTACTTTGTTTCAAATGATCAAATATATATGCAGTATATTTGATATTTTATTATTTATTCTTTGTTTTGCGTTGCTTCAGCTGCGCAGCCTGTGAGGTACGTGTTCAGCCTCGCAGAGCCACAGATCATGTAGCAGTACAATGAGATGATCCCATTTTTATTCGAGTAATAATTCCAGAGTAACACTGGGAGGAGGAGATAATAGCTTTTCTTAATGCCGCTGCTGCTTACATGGTGGTAAACTACATAAAGGCTTTATAGATTATTAATAATGAATTGGTACTGTGAAAAAAAACAAAAAAACAGAGGCAGTTAATGAATCAGTAATGAAAGGTTCTTTAGAGTTTGGGGAGAGCGTGATTATCCCATAGATCTGTAAGTATCCCTGCACAATAAATGCAATATAAAAATGTTGCATGTAGTGAATGTATTTTTTTGTGTGTATCATATTAAATACAAACCGGTAGTAAGTGACACAAATATTTGTCACGACGCATTTGACCAAATCAATATTCCATTCATGTGTTTCTCTGTGGATGAGCTCTCAGAAGATATTTAGTGCGGCGCTAAAACAGGAAGAGGAGCGAGGGTCGGTGCTAATGTAAGAGCTTTAGGGGTCTAATTTCGCTGTGGGTGTGATACCAGTGTGATTAGTATTTATGTGACACATCATCCACATTAGGCAGTGCTTCCCTGTTCCGCATGCCACTCTTGATCTTCCTCTCTCTTCCCTGTTTCAAAGACATGGCAGAACGGTGATGGGTACCATCTGGCGCTCACTATTGGCATGAGTTAGAATCTGTGATTATTGCCAAACAGCATGAACAAGGCTTCTCTCTCTCTCTCTCTCTCTCCTTCTCTTGGTCTGGTCTCTCTCTCTCTCTCTCTCTCTGTCTCACACCCAGCCCTGTATCTGTCGTGCTTTTTACACACACACACACACACACACATACTATCATGAGCGCATGCAACTCAAAGATTTAATTCTAAAACGCTATAAATCCAGGCCATATTTGAGAAAAGATAAAGGATTCTGTCCTCAAAAAAAAAAACAAAAAAACAAGCTATTTATACACAAATGTCATTAGATGAATTCTAAATTTAATACTAGCCCATAATGTGCCTAACTTTACTGCCAGCAGTCAATATGGGAGAGTGGGTGTCTTCTTTTTTTTCTTTTTTTGGTAAATGATGAATATTTCATTTTGGAACGTAACTTTTGAATTTTACATCTCAAAGGAATAATCCACGAAGAAGTTCTAGATGGATCTTTGGTTTGTATGTCATGAGCTGCTATGTGGTCGGTCTGCATGTGTGTGTCGCATGTGCTGTTCTCAATGCTGTGTGTGTGAGAGAGAGAAATTGGAAACGAGAGAGGGGGGGATATGGCCTGAGAGTTCAGTGTGTGAATAATGCTCTTCGTCTCTATTTTGTGCTTTCTTGTTCGCCAAACTGCGTGCTCATGCCGGCCGAACATGTCCCCTGTTCTGTTTCGTGTGAACGAGAGTGATACCTACGGAGCGTTTTCCTCGTCTCCTCCGTGGGACGCCTGTTGCTCCCTCGCTCAGCCCTGAAGTAAAGATGGATTACTGCAGAGGAACTGCCTGCCCTGCCCTTTACACACTTCACACACACCACTTCTCCATTATCAGCTTCATCCATGGGGGCAGGGGGCGTGCATGTGTGCGCAAGCGTTCTCGCGCACGCACACACACACACACACACACACACACACATACACACACACATAGAGGTCTCAAAGCTCTGACAGGGTTGTTAGCAAAAGGTCAGAGTGAAGAATCTGACAAATCTTTCTTTAGAAAAACCAAAAGCTAACATATCCAGTTCTACTGAAAGTAGACCAGCCCTCATTTCTCTCTCTCTCTCTCTCTCTCTCTCTCTCTCTCTTCCTCTCATGAATATTTGGGAGCTGCACAATCCAACATGTGCGGTGAGAGGGTCTGACTCTGTATTTAAATGATTGTACCTGTAGGGGCTGTGAGTACTGTAAATATTGTTGTTGTGGTGTGAGCTGCGAGGCATTGTAGCGCGTGTGTGTGTGTGTGTGTGTGTGTGAGTGTGTGTGTGTGTACGGGGGTGGGAGGTGAGTTGATTTTATTTATGTGCTCTCTTTTGTTGTGAGACGCTTCATTAAAGAACATCAAAAGTCTCGCTTGTTTTTTTTTTCATCTTGATTTGTATTTGTAACTGAAACATGTTATATAAATGTGCTTTTAAAATTCAAATGCTCTCTCTCTCTCTCTCTCTCTTTCTCTCGCTCTCATTTATACATGTTTCTCTGTCTCCTTAATTTGCTCTCTGTTCTCTTTTTCTTCTTTTCTCTGGCTTTTTCATCCCTCCAAATGCCTATGGACTTTCCCTTTCCTCCTTATACAGTATATCTGTTGTTTGTCAGGAGTTCATTTAATATTCTCCCCAGTCAGGTCTTTTCACTCCATGTAATGATCATGGCATGGAATTGTTAATGTTTAATGAATCACTGTAGGCTGGGCACAGGTTGAGAAATATTCTCATTACGTGCGTCTACACTTCGCTCACACATCACTGTGCGTGTGTGTGTGTGTGTGCGTGTGTGTGTGTGTGCTAAATGCGCACATACCACCACGCAGATTTATTTGGGACAATTTGCCGTTCATTTGCATTTACTCCGTGTGTAATGCCAGTGTTGGTTTGCCTGAATAAACTGTACAGAGAAACACTTCGCTTTCTGCTTCATTTGGTTTTTGAAGGGAGGAAGCAAAGCTGTAAGAAGCTGCCTGGGCAATCTTTCCTGCTCACCTCCTCTCTGACGCCCTTCTCACCCCTCCTTCCCCGCTCCTCTTCTCTCCAGTCCACAGCTCGGAGTTTGCACCACTTCTTCTCATCCCTCTTTAGGTGTGAAATGTATTTATATTCTAAGCGCAGAAAGACCGAGGGGGAAAAGTGGAGGAAGTGACACAAGCAATCTACTGGAATAGGCAGCCATCTCTGATGTCTGTAAAATAGCATATTTTTCTGGATAAATCCATGACAATGTGAAGCTGTCAGTTGGAATGGGCTAGTCTTGGTGCCATGTGGAGGGTATTTGAATTTGGCTGCTGTGCCCTTCTGAGCCACGTAAGAGAGTGAATTGAAGCCAATGAAAGGAGACGTGAGCCCAAACTGAGGACTGGCACTCCAGAGACCAGAAACTAGGCAGAGGCACATTATAGAGGCCAGGAGTAGTGTGAATGAGGGCTCCACGCACCAAAGCCCACAGCTCTTAACACACCCTTGAGTGACAGCAAAGACACTATACTTTTGTTCTTACCAGATTCTCCACTTTGCAGCACTCCCACTCCCCTCGCTGCATCCCTCTTCCAGTGAACATTTCCTTGTTCTCTTTCCCTAACTCTTTACTATTTGAATTGGAAGAGCCTGCTGCACAAAATAACTGGAGATGATATGTCTTTCCATGCTGATTCAAATCTGTTAAAGGCATACTCCAACATTCTGGCCAAAATACCCCTTTTCCAACAAGATGTTTGATTCCATTTTCTCCTCTGTGTATCCACTGGGTCAGGTCATAAGGGTAGCATTTTGCGTTAGCTTAGCATAAAGGCTTGAACTCTATGGGAGTTGTTAGCCTTGCTCCGTCAAATTGAAAAAAATAAACCTTACCTTGAAGCTGTCTTATTTTTGCACAATGTATCATGTGTATTTGAAATATCCATCTTTAATGCAATCAGTGCATCCTCTGTGTCATGTATCAGAGGACATTATACTGTCACTTTATCCATGCAGGGCACGCTGGCCTGCTCCACCACCAGGAGAAACCGTGACTAACTTATCTGTCAGCCAAGCTTCACCGGGCCCAGAGAGATGGAACCTGGTCCCCTTTAACACTATTATTACTTTTTAAAATCTTTTAAAGGAGCTGTGATTAATATTTAACACGGATGAATATTTCACAGCACACCAGAGTTAGGCATTTGTAAAAAAAAAAAAAAAAAAAGGGAAAAAAGAGAGAGAGACAGGAGATATTCAGAGAGTGAATGGATGAGTGATAGAGCAGCTAAACGGAGAGTTGGGCCAAGGTTACATATTTCATGCAATTTGGCTGCATGCAACTGACTTGTTCAGGGTTCCCTCTGATGAAAATCATGAGCTGGGTTTGCATCATCACTTGAAATGTTCCATACGGGTTTGGTGACATGCAACGCTTAAAAAATTTAATTTTAGTACATGCAATGAGCTGCATGGAAGTTGGACTGTGTATCGTCGGCCAAAGGAAGGTGGAGACATTGTCATGCAGACGCAGTCCTCCTCCTTTCTCCCTGGTCTCCCTTGCTCCACCAACTCTCACTCCCTCGTACGCTGGTAGTCGAAGGACAGTGTAGGAGGATCCAGTCCTGTCACACAATGTTGTGTCAGGGGAGTTGTGTGTCAGACAGCGTTGATTCATGATGGGTGTGTGGACAAAATGGGGAGTGATGAGTTAGTACTCTAGGCACTGTCACAAAATGTTCATCTCAAGCCTTTCCAATGGATCATTTCAAGTCTATCCTCCCAAAGAGTCTTACAGACTCAGTGGAGGAATCCTCCATCCTTCTGCCACCGTGCCCAGTATTGTTCAGCTATTCAGAGCCACACACACACACACACACACACACACACATATGCATTTCAGTGATGTGAGGGGGCATTCATCGACACTGACAGATGAGGGTTCAAAGAGTCAGCCCCGACACAAAAAAGAGAGGTAGACAGAGGACAGTGTGACAGTGTTAAATGAGGCCACAGTATAGATATCAAACAGCACAGAGTGGCATTGCCGCAGATAACAGCCAGCAAGCGGCAAAAACGCCTCTTCAGCAAACCTTTTTTCAATTATCGGCTGTTCGGTGAAGGCAATATGAAGGATTGGCTTTAAAAAAAAAACACACAGGATTCTTAAGGGCAGAGTAACTTAAAATGTACGGTCCAGCGAGTGATTTTGGCCAGAAATCCACATCGCATCAATCTGTCCTCGACTAGCGGCCGGTCGAGCTCCTCCAGTGAAGTGTGCGATCAAACAATAGCCACAGCAGCACCCGAGATAAAGCACCTGAGCCCAGATCTGATTAGGCCGCTGTCTCCATCCACTGCACGGAGATTAAGCACAAGACTTAGTTGTTAGAGCTTTTCTGCTTTGTTCCATACAGCACATACGCCATTAGCAAAATGCATAATGGAGGAAAATCTCAGATTCACAACTCCGCTCCCTAATTAACACTCCTGCGCGGCTACACAATCGAATTCACATATTAATATGCAGTTAATGTGCCACTGGTGCTGGATAAATAACATCAGATACGTTTTTGTTTCCGTAATACGAGACCCCTGGAAAGCAAAACAAACGAAGCACTCAATTTATGAGTCTTGGCTGGGTACAAAATGTTCAAAATGTTACATTCTGTAGCCACTACTATCTACATTTGCATGCTTAAAGTTTCATTAGCATTTTTACATAAGCGTTGCCCTAAAAGATGTTCTGAGGAAGTGGAGAACAAAGCTCTGTGACACACATGTGCGCACACACACACACACACACACACACACACACACTCAAACACCATCATAATAGCTCTGTACTTAACATCTTATTATTATCATATTATTATTTTGATTTAATTTTCATGCTTCCGTTTTTTTCAAAGATGTCGTAGTTTATTCATGCATATTTTCAGTTTATCTTTCAATATTTTGCACCAAATTATATTTAGTATGCACATATAGAACAGTAGATTATATATAAATAGAACAGATATGTGTGTTTTATTTTGTTTTGCTCAATTATGGGTGCAATTCCAGTATAGTTGCATTTAAATTTGAATTTCATTTATGTATCTGAATAAATCCATAGACATTTATTTATTTATTGTTAAAGGCTAAACAACTACAAATGATCTCAAAGTATCGGATCTTTTAATGTTATAATAATCACACATGTATTCTATTTGTACACATGTATCTTGCTGTTGTCATATGAAAACCTCACCACTCCTTTTTAGTGATTTACATGTTTTAACTTTTAACTTGTAACTTGGGGATGACATGATTTTTCTGTGGGTTCGTGAAATTGTGTGACCCCTTTTGGTTATTTTCATGGCCACATTACACAACTGGCCTCAAACCGAAACCCAGTGGTAGGCTCTCTGGTTCCTGAAAAGTTGTAATTTTGGACGTACAAGGCTTTCAGCTGATAGTGCAATGTCCTGTCTCCACCAACACACACACACACACACACACACACACACACACACACAGATGTTCTTGTACATCAGTCCTTGTAAGAGCCAATTTGTTTTAGACACTTCAGACGGAAGACATTTTTGCTAAGGACAACGGGTTAAAGGTACAAGTTGGCTATTTTGGAACCTAGGCCCTATTTACAAATTATTATTGGAAGAGACCATCATTTCAGTATTGATCCTGATATCGATGTGCTGCAGGCTTCTGCTCGGCCACAGCGGTCAATGGGGCAATCGCAAATGGGAGTGAAAACCTGAGAAAATGAATGTTGCCTTTCCTGAAACAGGAAGCTTGGTGAATGTTCTCCTGCAAAATGTTCTCCTGCAAACCGAACATTATGTGTAGCTACAGCGCAGAAGTTTGCAGGTTGAGAGGTGGGGTGTGGCTTGTGAAATAAAGTTGTTCTGTTCCAAACGGAGCAGTTCTCTTGGTTTAATGATCGCTTTGCGAACCTTTTTCAGGAGAGCATTCTGAAAATATGCGCCAAGCTTCCCATTTCAGAAAAACGACCTTTACCTTAGTGTTTCAAACCCATTCACGATTACCCCACTGACTGCTATTGTAACTGAGTGGAAGCCTATAGCACATCGATGTCTATGTCCAAATATAGGACGTATGGGGTAGATAGGATACCTATAGCAATATGCAGGATCAACACTGAAGTGACTGGTGAAATGATAGTCTCAAAGTCTGAGGATGAAGCCAGATAATCTGGAAATAGGATCTAGATAACAAAATAACAAACTTGTCAATGGTAAGGGAGGTCACACACACACACACACACACACACACACACACGCACTAATTAATTGCACAAACTAATTAGCGCAATTGGCAGTGAAAATTGTGTGCTTGCATATGTGTGTATCTTTCTCTCTCTCTTTCTCTCTCTCTCTCTCTCTCTCTCTCTCTGTCTCTTTGTGTGTGTGTGTGTGTGTGTGTGTGTGTGGATAGAGCAGTGCTCACAAGTAGTGAAGTATTGACTACCTGCAGGCTGACTGTGGCAGTGACCATGACAAAGCTGTGCAACATCAACCTCTGAATTACTGCAGGAAGAGCAGATCACAGGCACAAGTCTGAAACGCACATGAGCAGCAGCAAAGAGGCGCCTTCTGTTCTGTCTGCTCTGCGGACAGAGGAGGAGAACGAACCCAAACACGCACAAGAACACGACAGGCAGACGACTTGATTCAATTATATGACCACTTGATTTGATCGAATGATGTAACACCGCATATGCCAAATATTTACATTCACATAGCCTGTGAATATGAAATAGTCGTGTAATTTTTTTTTTTTTTTTTGGAAGTGTCCTCAGAAATTTCACTGCAATTTTACTCACACAGTTTGTCTGACTTTGTAATAGCATTAATCAACTAAAGTCGAATTTATTAGTGGCTTGCTGGGTGAGGGCAAATATTTCTCCTTGTGGGCTAATCTGAAATGATTTGCATATATATTTTTTTAAATAAATTCCTTTCAGAACTTTTTAAATAGCTTGGTGTGGTGCTGACCTGCGCTTTTTCCAGTGAACTTGTGACTCTCTGAAGCAGTTTTTAATTTAAGGAATCTGTCTTTTCAGACGTCCCTCTCTTTCTTTTTTTCCCCATCACTCTTTTTCATACTTTATTTTCTCCTTTCTTTTCGCCCCTCACACCAGCATTCTCCATCACTGCCGTTTTATCTGTCACTTCATGCTCAACTTGAGCCTGTAAAAGACAGAAGATTTGCTTCCCTTTAAATGCAGGAAAATCCCCGTGTCACATGTGGAAGAGGCATGTAGGATTGACGGGAAACAATGTGGCAAGCCGTCTTTTTGACCAAAGAACAATAGCAGGGGATGTTGACTGCATGCTGTAATATAATGGGTAATATACAGAGCAGCCACCCAGGAGCAGATCACATGGTCCTATAATACACCTTGCTGTAATCTTATCCTCTGAAGCATTTTCTTTATCAGTTCAGTCCTCTATATCTCTCAGTCCCCTTTCTCATCTTGGTGCTGCCATTCTCGAGCAGCAACCCTCTCTGTAATAATCTTTCAGGATGAAGCTGTATTCAGTTTCTGGATGAATCCTTTTCTTTATGGGTCTCTTCTCCCTCTGTGCTCTTTCTCACTCTGTCCCTAATTCTCAGATCACAGCAGGGACCTGCCAGGCCCCAACTTCCTTAGTCTTTTTTATTCTTCTTTTTCTATTCTCTTCTTCCACTACCTTTCTTCTCCTCTCCGTCCATTGTCTTTGCTTGTGTCTTCTTCCGTTGCCTTTCTTCTCTCCTCTCTACCCTCCCCTGTTTTATTTTGCCTCCTCTTACTCTGCTGGATCTGCTTCTTGTTCAAGCCCTCATTTTTGTGATTCTGACATTTACTACTAAGAGACGGGGATTTCATAGCAATTTCATAACCATCCTTGCTTTTCATCTTGCTATTATTCACATTACTGTAAACTGTGAAATCCTGTTTGTTAATTGATTGATTTCAATTCAAATCTCTAAAAGCTGAGTGATTAAGCAGTAACTGTGTGCGTGCATGTGTGCGTGTGTGAGTGTGTGTGTGTGTGCACCCTGCACGCATGTGTGTGAGAAAAATGAGCGGAGTAAAGGAGGAGTGAGGACAGAAAAAGAGCTGATGCGTGACTTAAGTCGTCTGTGTTGTTGTTCATTTTCTTTGTGCAAACTTGAGTGGAGGAGTGCGAGCATGTGTGGTAATTCTCACTAAAACGGGGGATCAAATCTTCTGCATTATTTGCACCTAAAGATTTCCAAGAGAACGCCAGCGTTGCTCGCATGATAATTCAGCCCTGTTCTCGTGCAGAGCTGAACAATAATCAAACAAGACCAAAAAAAAAAAAAGAATTCCCCAAACTGATGTGATTTGAAATGATGTGACGTGATGCACTCAACTCTACACTATGACACACACTGTGCTCTCAGGTTTAATATGTAAAACCCAGACACAAAGATACAGAAGTGCATGCACCACACACATACAAAGAAACACAGATAATCTCAATAAAAAACTATCAGGCCAAAGCACGGGATGTGTTGGTTATTTTGATCAAATTTGGGATTCTGGACTCCCAAAACATCTTATGTGAAGTATTGCATACAAAAGTCTGCTCTTTTTTTCCCCTGCAGGAATGACATTTATCTGCTTCTGCACATAATCTCTTCATATGTGCTCATAAACAAATATAAATGTGCGAAGACAATGTGTACACAAACCCCAACCGCTTACCTGTAGATGATGCAGGCGCAGTCTCTGCAGGTCCCACAGTTCTCTATGTCCTGTCCCGTCCTGTAGGAGTGTCTTCTGATGAGAGGGCACAGAGATGATATGTCAGTGGTCAGAGAATAATGTTTTTGCATGCATGTGTGTGCTTGTGTGTGTGTACTGTGGAAGAGATAACCCTAGCCCAATTGCTGGCACAACCCCCCGTGATTCTCTCCAGAACTGCCCTGATCATTTTTTAATGAATGATATCCCTCCCAACGGACTCGGGCTGTTATGTAAACCATGACTCACTATATCACTCCAGGCATAAAATAATGCTTATGAGGTAAAAGTCAAGTCTGCATGCATTAGACTTCAACCCATCACTGAATCCCTATGCTGGAATGCACTGTCAGCCGTGTAAGAGTGACATATTTCATCTGACGGGAGGTCACAGGGTAGTATGTTAAAATGGCTGCAAATTACATTGTTGACATTAGTGTGTTAATTGCGTGATTTGGATTATGTTGCTCAGATATCCGTCAAGCCATTCCACAGATTCACCGACACACATCTATCCGTACCTCGGCCTCTCGTCTCCTCACCCTCCTTGCACATCATGTGCTATTTTGATGTGATAAGGCGGAGGAAATTATTAAGCAGCTTACAATGTGGGAAGTAGATTAATTAAAGTGCTGATGAAAATTGTGAAGGCTTTTACACTAAGAGGCATGGAGCATCTGAGCCCACTGCATCAACATGATCGAAGCCTAATGGTGATTCATATCTATCACTACTTCTATCACTGTACGCATGAGGAAAGAGTTGCAAAGTAGGTGCAACGTATCTCCCAAAAGGCACCCTGGTTTGACAAGAATTCTTTAGCATATCAAGAGTTGAGACTTGCATGATTGACATGAGTCTTCATAAAAATAACTCAAGTTCGTACCTGTCTTCTCTCTCTCTCTACGTGTCTGTCTGTCTCTCTCTCTCTCTTGCTGAGCGCTTTTCATCAATTTCATTCTGCTGTTTTGCCCAACCCCATCTGTCTTGCCTTTTCATTCTTACCAAATTTGCATTGTGTTCTGTCCACACAGCGGTGTTGCCAAAGTATTTACTGCTTTACAATGCTCGGATTGGCTATAAATAGAGGAGCTGCATCACAGCAAAGCCTGGGCGAAACAACCATCTATCTGTAATATTCACAACACATGATGCAGGAAGGTTATTACCATTGGGCTGATGTTCCCCTTTCTTGTGGAGAATAATCTACCGACAGCGATCCACTTTCCTACTCCATTCCAAGGGAGAGGAGACAATCTTCCAGTGCAAAGCTATCAACACCTTGTTTTGTCTGGCCTGCGATTCTTATGTGAGAAAATAACCATCCCAGAGTGAAACGGTGGGCTCTTAGGCTGACATGGTGACATTTACTTTACAGGTCTCCTAAATACCAGGTTCTTATAACTTATGCTGTCCTGCATTTTTTTTTTCGCATGAAAGCAGCTCATTGGTTCCCTATATCCTTCTGTTTGTGATCAGTTATCAGTTCAGTTAGTTATCATTTTAGGCATATCTGTATGTAAAGCATACAGTTACAGGCAAAGCCACTCCACTGTCATGAGCAATAATACCACCAAACTGGCATTTAGTGCCATAAAAGTGAACGTCCAGGTTTCACTGGAGAAGTGCACTTGGTGAATATTAATGAAACTGTGGAACTGCATTTGTCCTTATGCAAGGTGAATGTAAAAGTTGTATGGGGCTCAATTCCCTGATCATACTGCACTCAAGGTGAACATCAATGTCAGTTTTACTATCTCATCAGGAGGTTATCTCTAAATGCAGGTAATTTAATGTACTCTGTGTCACGTGATATTTAAAGCAATATTTAATTGCAAAGACAGAACAGTGGGTCATCTGTGCCACATTATTCATGTATTTTCACTTGATGGAAACTTGTTAACAAAGGATAAAAATAAAAGTCTAAAAACTAAATGTGGCTACAGATTACCAGGCTAGCCAAAGTCACCAGGTGGCTGTTGATATCTCATAGGATTGTTATGATGAAAATGTCCCACCACACTGAAATGTCTCCTCACCCATCTCTCTCGGCCTCCTTCTTTTCTAGGTCTTGAATGACATCCAGCAGGACCTTGATGGTGTTCTGGCTGGTCTCCAGGACCCCCTCCAGGCTGTGGAGCTGGTTCTGCAGGCTACGGATATCATGCAGGGGTCCATTTGCACAAAGCAGCTTTTCTGTCACCCGGGACGGGTCCAGTTTGCACCTGGCCCCTGACACCAGCCCTCCTAGTATCTCTTGCACCTGTCTCAGTGTATCAGCCTGGGTGGCAGTCAGGGGCCCAGCTGCAGACCGCTCCCCAGAACCAGAACAACCCCAGGCTCCAGAGCAACTCTGTTGGCTTGGGGGGAGAGGGTGCTGGCTGTTGGGGGTGTTGGGTCTGGCGCTGGCTCCTGCGCAGAGCATTTTGTGTAGTGCCCCGAGCTGAGCTTGGGCTGAGCTGAAACAGCTGGGTTTAGAACAGGCCTTGGCAGGAGAGGAGGAGGACTGCCTCTCTCCCTTCATCACAGAAACTGGGGGGGTTGGAGCTCGGTGCTTCAAAGAGCTGGCTCTTTCACAGAGCTGGGGTGACTCTGTACATTTTATATCATCCTTTTTCTCCTTCTCCCTGTCTTTTTCTTTCTCACTTGGCTTGCTGTCTGCCCTGAGCATGGGAGGTCGGTGTGCAGGG
>OMLB01018536.1:0-20730 GCA_900302555.1 Myripristis jacobus | reverse complement strand
TCTGTGCCCACCGGTCTCTGCCCAGGGCCCGTCTAAAGAGATGACTGCTCACATCTTCTGCTGAACTACAACGCGGCCTCTCAAACCACAGAGGAACAAAAGGATACACGAGGCAGGAGGCAGTCCCAGGCTCTCGAGCTGCAGAGCACGTCAGACGCCATCCGAGCCAGTCGAACGGACTCCGCCCTCTGTCAAAGTCAGCAGAGGGCGATAACTGGGTGGCATGACTCAGGAGGCAAAGCGGTCATTTGAAAATCAGGTTGCTGGTTCAATCCCTGTGGTGTTCTTGAGCAATACACTGAAGCCCTAACCGCTCCTGATGGGCAGCTTGGCACCTTGCATGGCAGCCTCTGCAATGAATGAGTGAATGGATGAACGGCAAACATTGTTTTGACTCGAAAAGCACTTTAGAAATGCAGTCCACTTAAAAGCCGAAGTATACATCAAAAGAAAACCCAAACTGACCTTCCTTTCACCGAAACCTGAAAACAATTAACAGAAATCTAAGAGGAGAGTGCGCCGTATGCACACAAAAATCTCATTATTGCCTTTATGTTGATCATGAACATAATTATGACTGAGATGTTTACATGCAGAGCAAAAAAAAAAAAAAAAAAGGCATTTTATGTTGTGCTGGAATTTGTCAATCATCCTCACAACCACAGGCTACACCGTTTCCCTCGCTGCCACTAATGAAAGCCATATAGCTGGCATGTTAATTCATGTCGCTGTAATTATCTTGCAAGTTATCCAAAGTGGAGGCTTGAAAGACATGAGCAAACAAGAATGATATGTCTGCACTCCTCCACAGACTATAGAAAACGTAAAACTATCCATTAAGCTGCACCAATGATTTTTTGGTTTTGGTTTGGATTTTGGTTCATAAAATCTATATCATCAGTTACTTCAGGTAACCAAAAGGTAAAACTCTGGCACTTGAAAATGTGAAAATGAAAATGAAATTAAGGAAAGCATAACATTCCACTTTAATTCTAATTAATGGTATGATAGGACCATATTTAAAGGTAAATGCTCACTTCAAATAAAATAGTCAGACATGTATAGTTTTAAGTGCTTTTACAGTGAAATTTTGTTTGACATTAACACCTAAAATATTAAGGGCAATTGATTAGTGAGAAACATCAAAGTAAAAATGTATTCTTTTCAAAGTGTACTCTTATTATTCCCATATTTCTGCCTCCATTTTTAAAGTAGGCCATTTGAAAATAAGGTGCCATAACTTGTAAAAAGTGCCAAACAAACAAAGGTAAATTTGATAGAAACTGTATAGAAAAGATAATCCTTTCCCTCTTTGTCAGTACCTGTAAAAGTTGCTGCGAGTGAATATGAACGTTTGAACGGCCTTTCAAATGGATTTCAAACAGATCCTAGTTCCTCCCTTCCAATGCATCTGTTAACAATGTCAAGAGAAAGGTAGAAAGTTTCTGAATTCCCAGTTGTCCTGAATCTACCATCACTCCACTGCACAGTGCGGCTTCTATAGAGAACACAAGCACAGCAAACAGTGAGGGGTTCTGCCAATGCTAAAACTTCTAAAATACAAATAATGGCTCAAAATCACAATGATAGACTGACATTGCATTTTGTTCACGATAGGTACATGGCAGAGTTTCTTTCAATGCTTTTGGAGCTGAATGAAGTTTGAGCCCACTTGCATCCATTGTAATTATCGTGTGTCCAGCATGAGGCCTCGAAGATGTCGGTGTATTATAAGGATCAAATCATCGATGAAAATGTCATGCAAAGTGCTTAAGGGAGTAAGTGCATTCCTTTGTGTCAAAAATGTTTGTTTATGCAGCAACTAACATCAGTGATGACACCGAATGGCTCAGCCAAAGCTTTGGTGACAAAAGACAAGATTCACAGCTGGAACAGAAAACGAAGTGTGCATGACAAGGTGAAAAAGCATCAGGGCAAAGCATCACAACATCAAAGCATCATATTCACTTTTTTTTTTTTTTTTTTTTGCTAAAAAGCACAGGCTCATAATGAAGTCTCACATTCATTAAACTGGATCAGCTATGTGGAGCCTCTGTCCTTTATGTCAGACTGCGATGCTGATCTGTGCCATCGCCTGCCCAGAGCTACTGTTTTTACAGGAACATCTGCTGAAATACAGAATGATCTCATTATCGCATTTGTTGATGTACTGAGTGACTCTATTAAAAAGGGGATCAAAAAACAATTACCTCGCACTCATGCTTGATGAGACCACGGATGCCGGCGCTGCTGCACAAATGTAATTTGTCCTCAGGTAAGTGAGAGGCAGCAGTGAAGGACAAATTTTGGAAAATCGAGAACGGTACAAAGAACAAGTGTGCCGACAACTTTGATTCACTAATTATTCATATTTTGGGTAACTCTGAGTGCAGATCAAAGGCAGAGCTGCCATTGTGGCATGTGGGATAAATTATGTAGGCTGCCATTAAAGAGTAACTAAACCCCAAACCCAAATCAGTGTGAAGCCTGACCTCTATAGGTGAAAAGTGGGTGTTGCCACATACATTACGGCAGTTTTCACACGTGTCGGTTTCGAATCAGTGGAATAGCTGATACTTTGTCTCACTGTTCATCTGGTTCAGTTCAACAGGACAAAAAGTCATGTGGGAGATGTCAGCCTGCTCACTAGCCAAGGTCAAATAAATTCACAAATATCACCAGATTGAGGGGTGGGGACGTTTTTTCCCGGATATTTTTTTTTCCTCTTTTCCTTTATTATACAAAGAGATCAGGCCAACACAGCATCCAACATGGGCATGCAGCGTCATCAGCAGCAATGTTGTGTGTTGCTGTTTGTTTGGACCAAGACCCTGTTAAGTGGGCGGTCTTAGCTGTTTTTGTGCATACCTGAATCCGGTTGCTGTGTTCACACCTGTCCAGACAAACAAAACACCAAGTGGGCAAGGGCACCGGGGTTTGTTTTCAGTGGCACGAGGCAGGTGTTAAAACGCCCTCAAGTCCTGGGATGTTTCTAGTGCAGCCAAAATTCAGCACAGAAAGAAAAGCATGCTGAAGGTCTGAGTGCATTTTTCTCACTCTCATCCAAACCTCTAAAGTTGTTGTTGTTGTTGTTGTTGTTGTTGAGAGAATACCGCCGCAAATTGCCCGGGACAGATGAACCTTCAACTCAAGGTTAGTGGACAAGGTCCGGGAGAAAAGAGCTGAGCTGGTCAATCGCTTTCAACACATGCTGGACAACTTTGCCGAGTTCGACACTGAATCAATCCACTTGACAGCAGGTCGAGTCTCTCAGGTGAGAAGTTTTCATATTTTTGTTGTTTACTTTTCACTTTAAATGCACTTTTTGACTTTCCTAGCGTGGTTTTTTTTTCCGATCTCTGAAAGACAAGAGTTCAGATGTGCTTTGAAGGCTTTGAGGACACTGGAAAGGCCGCGCCAGTGCCAAGAGCTTCAAGAGGGAGAACAAATGATGCCCACGCTCAGCATAAAGAGCTGCTCAACACTGTGATCGACAGCATTCTCTCTCAAATATCCACCTAATTTCAAGGATAAGACACTCGATCCACAACAATTTGCACATTTCAAACCGTCCTTCCCATAAACTTCAGTGGGGAGTTTAGATGAAAGTTAATGAGGGAACTCATGAGATTCAACAATGTGCAGCTTGTTGCTCTTTCAGGAGCAAAAAGTCCACTGGATTGTCAGCGGGACAGTTCAAGAACCCATGGACCACCACTGGGCAGTAGCAGAATGAAGAAAGAAAGAGAGAAATAAAAAAGAAAGAAAGAAAACTAATTTAAGTGCAAAATTGCAGAGGATTGACTGAAGTGAGGAGATTCAAGGAACAAAAAAAAAACACTGAACAAGCATGGAATTTAATGGTTGAATTTGTGCTTATTCCATGTTTTTTGTCCGCTGAGTCTAAACAGCCCATAATGTTGCATACCTCAACTGTTTAGCAAAAGAAGGTATCAAAAAAGGTTGAAATGGTGAATGATTTTTTTTAGAAAAATAAATGTGAAGTGGATAAAAGACTACACTGCATGAGGAAACGGCCTTTCATTGAAAAAAGAAATGTGCTGTTGTATCTTGGCTGTGTGTAGGTACAGTAACAGAACTTTGCAGCGATACTTTAATTTGCTCTCAAACACAAAAGCAAACATGCACAGAATTCCTCCAATATGCCCTTGAGCTAAACATTTATCTGCAGCAATACATTAGTAGAGCTGCTTTCTGATCGACAGAACAAAGTTTTTCCTTTTCTCAAAACTGGAGACCCTTTTGCCCGGCAATATCTCCTCTTTGCCTCATTGTCATTCCATCTCCTCATAACGCTCTGCTATTGTATCTGACACAGCAGACTGAACACTCTGTCCATTTAGCAGCAGCAAAACAATGGTAAAGCCAAAGTGAGTCTCCACAGCTTAAAGTGATTAGATGAGTTTCTCTCTAATCCCCACCTTGAGCAGGTAGGAGAACGCTCCCAGGGCTACCAATCGATTTGATCCACACTCTCACACACACACACACACACAAAGAAAAAACGCCTTTCAGCAATCACCTCATCAAAACAATTCGGGAGACCAGAGCTCATTTTGACTCACCCTTTTTTTTTTGCCCTCACAAAATCGCAATTACGTCCAGCGTATTAACGAACCTGCCAAACGATGGGACCATTAACAGAACTGAGACAAACAGATCGATCGGACATACAAAAGACAGGTGAGTGAACGAGGAAGAAAAACACTCTTTACACAAGGCAATGGGCAAAAGGAAGGGATAAAAAAAAAAAGACAAAACAATGAGCGACCGCACACAACAAACAAGCCATGTTTTGTCCAGGCAACTGTGACGGTTGTATTCCAAATGGGCCATTAAAGCACAAACAAGCAGAGCGCTCATTGATTGTAGGCCTTCAGGGACCGGAGTCACCTGAAAGGCCTGGTGCCCCAGAGAGGCGGAGAGGCCTGCGTGTTTCTCCCGGGGGATTTGTTAAAAAACAAGAAAATCCTGATCAATAATTAGCGATTGCTGTACAGGACTGCACATAGGCAGACCGTTTATACTATAATGACTATTAGCTCTTTTTGGGGTGTGTGTGTGTGTGTGTGTGTGTGGGCACGCGTGCGTGTGTGGGTCACACAATACTTTGTGAAAGAGATTTGACAAGGACTTACAAAACAACACGGCACTACTAAAAGTGTAGTCAAGCCGACATCAACAACTGATCCTCTTTCTCTCATTAGTGCTCAGTCTCCACTTTTCAGCACACTTGCTTATTAGTTTTCTCCTTGGATCTCAAAGGAGAATGGGTTTTCTACGGTTTTTGTTTTCTTTTAGTCATGCTTTTATATTAAAAAGAGGCAGAAATTCTGGTTTCAGGTTTTAACAGGGGAAATGAATTTTATTATATTAAAAAAATACAACTTGCTGTTGTTACTTACTAGGAAAATTCCACCCTAAAACACACTAACTCTGTTTAAAAGCAGGGATTGGTGATTTACACTGGATTTCTGGTGCTCTTTTGTAATGTTACAGCGTAATTTCATTTTTCTATAGGTGAACAGGCCAAACACAATGCACTCAGAGAGCAGCTGCAGCTACAATGGAGCTTAATGCAAGACAGAACAGTGCTCTCCCGTTTTTATGCTGGATTTCTCCCTGTATGTTAAAGTTGCTGCAAATGGCTGATTCTTCAAGAAAGCTCTTCCTGATTAATTTTTAGGGGTTGGGGTTTAGCTTTTAATTAGGCATCATCCCGGAGCTTCAATTTCCAAGAACCACATTTCAACAATAAGAACAATTTTAAGTATTTTTCCCTTATACTTTTATCTTCTCATTAGACTTGAACATTAATCTTGTTTTTAGATAGATGTGTGGCTGAATTGCCCTGTAATGGGGACCTATTATGCTCATCTGCAGCTCTATAATTTTATTCTGGGACTCCATTAGAGTAGCTTTGCATGATTCACAGTGTAAAAAAAAAATCCTTATTTATCTCATTCTGGTTCTTTATGCTGTCCCTCAGTGCATCATCTGTCTGACATGAGACGTTTTAGCTCCTGTCTCTTTAAGGCCCTCTTCCCTTAAAGGCCACTTTATTCTCATTGGCCAACCTCCGAAAGTCTGCCAGGGTGCCGGTGCCAATGGAATACGGCATTGCGACACCTTCCCACAGGCATGTGTGGAGGTGTGGGCGTGTTTATTTGTTCTCTAGAGGGTAACCGCTGTGAAACCATCAGAAAATAACAATTTATTTCTCTGATTTACTGCTTTGTTTCCACTATCACCGCTCTCTCTCTGCATTCACTCTCTAGCTCGCTTGACCACCACTGCACTCTGTCTCTCTCTCTCTCTCTGTCTCCCTCACTAATGAGTCAGCTAATGGCCAAATTAGAAAACAATGTTGGAAGGCTAGTATTCAGAGCAGTCTGAAGCCTGGGCTTTTTGCTCACAGGAATTATTTGAAACGTGGTCCATGTTTAATATGCACAACCAACATAGTAACATAACAGAAAATAAGGAAAAGCATAATAAGTCTTCTTTCAAATACAGCTTATTACCATAAAAATTACTTTGCTTCTGGTATACTGACAATGATATATATTGCAAAGGACTGCACCCATATTATACACTTACACGAACAGACATAACTTTTTTATTCAAATATATCTCTTTGAGATCTTTGTTCAAGACTTCAAGTGCGTCCCGGTTCAGAAGATTTGGATTAATCCTTCAGGTCTCTCCAAGTAAAGGTGGGAAAGAAAGACAGACCTTGATTATGAAAATAGACAGAAAAGGCCAATCTGATATCACTATTTGAATATTGTTTCATTACTACTACCATGAACTTTTATCACGCCATAAGACTCCATAATACTTTGCATGTTTAAAAGCAGATTAACCCAAAATGCTTGCCCTTGACTTCTAACTGAATTTTGGGATGCTTTATGAGATATGATTATTGAGATTAAATTACACCTTCGCAAGAGGCTTAGCATTTGTGAAGGACATTTCCTGAACTACATGGTTGAAATTAGATGATAATGCAGCGGGTTTTGTCTCAGAAGGATCTTAAGTGGCACGCTGACATCGTACATCTTCCTGCATTAGGATTTCAAACAAATACGAACGTGCGCTACAATCTCATCACGCCGAACTCGTCAGGGAGGCCAGGTCCGTTCTCAGGAGAGCTTCCCTCAGTTAAAATTCATCTTTCAGATAGTGGAAAAGCAATGAGAAATATGTGTGAAAGTGAAGTAAAAGCAGTGTAGTACATAGACTGCGGTGTGAGATCAAACGCAGCCAGAACGCACCTTTCTCTCTCTCGCTCACAGAGATAATTCTAGCATGAATATTCCTTTGTAGTGGGAGGAGAAGTGGGCAAGACAAACATACACACTGAAACCCACACATACACACACACACATATATATATGCAGACGAATGTACACGCACCAAAAGTTCTTGAAGGGTGTGATGATCTCAAAGGCCCTGCGGTCCACATCTTTGATATTGGCAGCAGTCAGTTCCACCTCAGCAATCGCCAGGCCGGCTTTATAGTCCTGTCAAAACAAATAGAGACACAGGGACCAATGCATCTAATGTAATTAATTATGCAGTAGTTACGGTACACCCATTTACATCACCCCAGGTATTTCGCATTTTGCGCATACCAAGCCTCAATTAGTGAGAAGAAACGTCTAAGGAGTCTCCAATGTTCATCATCACAGTTACAGGCAGTGGGGATGGAATAATACAGTTTTTTTTTTTAAAGCCGATACTGAAATTTGATATCTTGCCACCCTGATACCAATGCAACACACATGTTGCAGTGTTGCAGACGGCTTTACCTGGTAAATTTACCTGAAAAGACAGGTCAATTGTGTGAATACAGCTGCCTGACCTGGGCTGCACACATACCTCATCTTTTTAAGAAACTGGTTAGCACAGTGGGCATGATTGGCAGGAGGGCAAACTTTTTTTCTTTTTTTTTTTTGTATCAAAGAAAACATTACAACAAGTTAGTAAGGCTTTAACTGGAAGTCAGGTGGATTACCGTGCTGCTATTTGGGGTAATGCTGCTGGTGGTGGTGAGATTAAAAGGCTCCAAGCTGCACAAAATAAAGCCGCCAGGATCATTCTTAGATTTCCGAATGATATCCTTGCTGAACAATGTTGTATAACGCTAGAATGGTCATGTATCAACAATGCAGGACCAATAAATGTTCTACATATTTCCTATGATCTGCATCTTAAGAGGCAACCGGCACTATAAAATGACAAGCTTCAGTCGGTGAAAAGCAGACATGATGTTAACACAGAAGCAGCAAATACCACTAATTGCAAGTGGCATTTTACAAAGTATGAATTATTCAAGTGAGCACTGTATTATGAAATGGTCCGGAGAGTGGCATAGTGACTTGGGTTTTGACAGTGCCCTAGTTCTATCTTAATGATTTTATTTATGACTGTTGCTCTAGATGTGTGGAAATTGTGAAATACATTAATGGTGTCTGTGGATGGAGGAATTTTCGGTGTGGATTGTGGTAGTGTGTAACTTTGGCTGCGTTATGAAATGTGCTTTTGTGTTATTTTGTTTTTGTATGATTTAACCGTTTTTGGCAAGATGTACTATTAAATGTTGTTTTAATGTTAAGGAATCTTGGACGAATAACCCAGCAAGGCTAAAAGAGATCAAAATAAAAGGAGCAGCAAACACACTCCTCGAGAAAAGGTCACATAGGTGCCAGTTCAACAAAACCCGAGACGTTGCCAAGCTCAAATTCCATCTATGTTCACTTGTATGACATCTGCTTTAAAAAAAAATAAAGTGAATTTAACTGAATAGCTACAAATTGTGCTTTCAAATGCGTTTCGCTACATCTGTGGCACTGGAGAGGGTGCTCTGAAAGAAAAGGCAATCAGACAATAAAATGGTACAAAATAGATAGATATAGGGGGTAAGCAACTGAAGAAGAGAGCTAATTAGTTAACGTTTCCCCAATAAAATCCCATGGGCCTGTGGGGCACTTTCATTAAAAAGCATTAAGGGCAAAGGGCATGATCTTCTAGAGAGTTCCTAGACCACCAATGTCATCATTACCGCAGTGTCCAAGTCAAAGGTCACGGCAAAATCATGAACTTGATGAAGCAGATTCTTGAGATGATTTATTCACTTAAGAGCTTTTGCCTCCCTTTTTGGTCTTTAATAAAATCCAGTTTTTTCTCCCCAGCTGCATCCATCCCCTAATGGTCTTTTGACTGACACACTTCCTGCTCTGCACAGCATTAAAGTATACCTTTACCTCGCATCTTTATTTTATTGATAGTGTGCAGGTTTTTAGCAGTTATACTTGTATGATTTAACGCCTACACAGCTAAAAAGATTAAACATCAGCTAAGGTACAAGGAGTTTCATTCTTCTCGGTCTTCAATCAATTTCCCATTTCCTGTGAGTGCATCAGAAATAGCATTAAAGTGTCAGTGTCAATATGAATGCAAATGTATAAGTGCTCCAAGTAAATCTGGCGACTATTCAGAATACTCCCACACTGAAAAACCTACACGATGCAATTTTACAAACTGATGACAATCCTCGAACTTAAGTGTGCTTTATGAAGACTTTTTGAGATGAAATGATATTAACCAATATCAGCTCATGAGAACCAGCCCTGTTGATGTTTGCAGCGCTTTTCCTACTCTTCTCCAAAGTGTTCTCCCGCTCCCATTCACAACAGAGAATCCATGAAATGTGAGTGCAACAAGTGAGCCAAGATGTGGCACTAAGCCAAAAAAATCTAAAACCCTCCATAGCAGAAATGTATGGCAAGGACTCATCCGACTTATCCGCAGTCAGTTTAACTTGGCAATTATAGCGCAGGCATAGAGTTCAGCAAAATTTGTCCTCGGCCAGCTTCCATACTGCCATGATGCCCTGTGGGTGGGAGAGAGGAGTGGCTTCCCCAAGAGTTCGCAGGCAAGCTTGTTGTGGCCCTCGATACCATCTAGCGGTTAAATAAAATTACATAGTGCACATTTAAATGCACACACACACATGCACGCACACACAAGAAGTGTGTATCCATGAAGGGAATGCAAGTTAAATCAGGCCGTGCAAGTTTTAGGATCCCTAACTAGACACCATTCCCAGCCCCAGGTAAGAGACGCCCCTCCCCTAATGAGCTGGAATCCACAGGTCGCCTTATTAAAAGTCAAACTTTGCCTCTTGTACAGAGCTGGAATGTCATTTGGTTTAATAAAAACTAACGAATACTATATCGGGAAGACACACAGTCACCGTGTGGGCATTAAACGTCCCTGCTGCCCTATTTGCTGTGGGTCATTTTGTGTTCAGCCAACGGTATTGGATATGGAGTCGGATGTGAGGGACAGGCCCGCTGAAAATAGTTTGTGACAGACCAATAACACACCAAGTAGTCATCGCCTTTTCTCCTTTTTCACCAATGATGCAGAAACTGAATCTGTGTGTGAGTGAAAAAGCCAGAGACAGACAGAGAGAGAGATGAAACAGAGGATATGTGTGGAATTGAGTGAGTGTGTGTGTGTGTGTGTGTGGATTCACATGGGCCTGCGCCGGCAAAGCTCTCTGAAAGGCAAAAGGTGCATCAAGGGAATCCAAACCAACCCAAGCTTATACAGCCTCTGTGTTTTCTGAGGCCCACTGCAGAGATAGGGGTTAGATGCAGAGGCACAGTTTTCATAAGCTCTACTGTAACTCGGCATCTCGCCGCGCCCCTCCCATCTCCACTTCACCCTCACACACTCACAGCAGTTTAGTGGACCATTTTCAATAGCCTTGAGCTCTGAACTGAGACAGAAAACAGACAGAAAGACAGAGAGAGTGCACCTACACCCACACACACATAGTCACAACACCAAAATAGAGCAAAAAAGAAACATCATTAAACCTAGCACGGCCCGAAACATCACAATACTGAAAAAAAATACACACTGTACTCTATCACCGAGGCACAGAAACAAAGGCAGAGAGAGAGATAGACAGAGAGTCAAAGATGGGGAGTGAAAGAGAGTGAGAACACAAAGGAGGAGAAAAGGGGAGAAAGGAAGAAAGAGCGCGGTACCAGGGCTTGGTGATCTTCATTGAGAGTGGATGGGATGAGAGTGGGGTCAGCTGAGCCGTTTGACAGGTGGAACAGGGTGTGTGTAGATGGAGGGAGAACAAAACAGGATCCCGGCCAACGCGCCACAACAGTGAATCACAAAATGTTGCTTTAGCGAGCAGCACTAAACGCCGCCGGCTCTGCCAGCTATAAAGCACGTCTGTCTCTCTGCAAACTGTTCTTCACCAGCACAACAATTTACCCTAATTACACCCAACAAAGAGAGGAAAATGAATTGACACCATCTTTGTTGATTAGTCGCTTTTTGGGGAATAGATGGCACTGCCTCGCAAAAGGGACTGTGTGTATGTGTTTGTATGTGTGTGTGTGTGTGTGTGAGGAAAAGTGCAACCACATTTCCGGCAGATTTCTGCAACTAATTAGATGCAAACTTGCCATACCAGCCAACTTTTAGAGATTAGAATACAAAGAGGAAGCCACAAAAAAAACATTTGCATCACCCCGATCTCTCAATACTGTGTGGGATGGTTCAATTGGGGCTAATGTTGTCAAAATCTTCATTTGACCATCGTTAGCCCCAATTAAACTACTTCACGCAAATTTGGAGGACTGCGCTGAAAAACGAAAGTGTAATTACTCTCCCGTCTCATAGTTCTGCACAATGATCTTGAAAAGTCTGCTGAGACAGACATAGCCGAGCGGGAGAGAGAGACAGAGACAGGCCAGAGGAGAGAAGTGGGATCCTATGAAGCGTTATGAGTAATTAAGACACTCCCAGCTCCAGAAGAGGATGAGAAGACATGAGAGACAGACAGAGGAAGGCAAGATAAAGAAAAGCAGGGGAGCAGGAGAGCGTGAGCGAGACAAGTGAATTCACTCTAATGGCCAGGTCCTAATTGAGCTAAAAGTTTTGATGTGAAGACTTGGGAGCCATGGAAACTTGCCTTTCTGTCCTATCAATTATAACAGCGCAGATTCATTGCTATTTCAAGATCGGCGTGTTCTGAGGTTTGAAGACTCATCATGCCGTAACAAGAGAGCGAGGACGACAAAGTTTAAACCAACCTCATTTGAAGCTCCTTCCTACTAACCATTCAATTCAACCAAGTATCTCAAGGCTACACACCACTGCCACCTAAACACGGCATGACAAGTGGCTTATATGTTATGCTGAATTACATACAGCACTTTTACACCAAGCAACCACATTTTACACAGGTGGTTTTGTTTTTTCTTTTTCTTTTTTTTTCCCAGGACAACCTGCTTACGGAGGAAAAAAAAGCAGGTGATTCCTTTTACATTATCGAAGCTCCAGACTGCATACTTCACCTTAAGGTTAACCGCTCTCACAAATTCCCAACCCCTCAAAAACATTATTTATTTATTTTTTCTCTGATGTTCTGGCTAGGCAGTCTCTCATTACAACTACACTATGAATATGTGCCCAATCCAAAATATGGTGATTTATTGGTAATTTGGGGTGTAAAACAGAACTGAAAAAAAAGAACCAATTTTAATCCACTATATGAGAGCCATCTAACCGCACAGCTGAAAATTCATCAATAAAGTGAGTAGAGTATTTTTATGTTTGTTTGAAATCGTCTAAGTAGACACCTTTGCCTTTGAAAAAATATTTGTTGATTTCATATATTTAGCCAAATCTCTGAATGAAAAAATGTATTTTTGCAAATAAGAAAAAAATAGAGAACATGAGAAATGGTAGTACTTTTTTCCCAATGTACAAAACAAGTCGTGCTGAAACGAAAACCTTGACCCAAAAACTGTGGATTTATTGAACCGTTAGATCCCTATTGGCAATGAATCATATTACATAGGTTAAAGTTACCCTGAGGTTAGGACTGCCTGCCTAAAATGTGGAGCATGTACATCATCACACCTAGGGGTTGGAAATTAGCAGTTGACTTGTTTGCACCTCTGCCAACCAGAGCCACGGTCGAAAATTACCAGGGACTGTTGCAGAGTTCAAAACACAGGAATGAGAAGCCGAGTTAACTTGTTTACACTGAGGTCACGGATTTAAAGTCAGTGTAAAAGGGGAACCAAGACGATGCCACTGTCAAGTTATACAGTCCACGTGTCAGATTTTCTCCAGAAGTTCATTATTTCTTCCTTGACTCACAGACAACCTGTCGCACACGAGACATACCTGTTCAAATTCTAGCCACTTTTAAGCCGATTACCGCAACAACATGAGGCCAATCAGCTGTAATGTCTAGAGCAGAAATGAGCTCTCCAGTGCCCACATGTTGTTTGATTGGTCCAATAATGGCGAGTTTTCCTCGTTGCATGCCTGCTGATAGACACAGTAATTTCATTTCGGGAGTGTTAGATGAATTAGTTCAGAGGTTATTCACCTTTATGGGAGAGGCCACAAAACCCTTTAGCTACTTGGGATGAAAAGCTGGGTGCCCACAATTACCCCCCCAAAAAACCTCAAATTGCTCAAACAGTTACCCATTTGGCTACTGTGGATGACCGTTTGAACACTTTGAAGTACTTGGTTGATTAGTCAAACTCAGCTGGCCCACTGATTCTACCAGCCAATCAACAGCCAGTGGCACATTAATAATAAATGAAGATCTCCAAAATGGCTTGCTAAGTTCTTGACACCGGAGGAGCGCGGGGAAATAAGCTTCCTAAAATATTTCCCCACAATTTTCTCGCTGTATCATTTAAGACTGCCAAAAATCGTTTAAATAATGAAAAATAGGGTGAAATATAACCCCTGTTCAACGCCGCTGATGAAGATATTACAGTACTTTGTGCTGTCTTAAGCATGTAATTTGTACGGGAGAGGAAAGTGTGTGTAAGGTGTGTACTATGGTGTGTACTTTCTGTCCCGCCTGATGTATGTGTGTGTGCGTGTTACTCTTGCCATCGTCCTCCTCTGTGTCCGAACACACGTGTGAGCGCGAGTGTGTGTGTCTGTGCATTGAGAGGAGGGCAAGCCGGCCACCTATACCTAACGACCCTCATCCCTCTCAGGCAGCCAATTAGAGTGCTGGGTGTTAGCAGCCGTCCAGCCCTCGCCACTCGTTACCTCACCAATATGTGCCACAGCCTCCTGACCCCTCCAATTAATTCACCGGGAGGGAGAGAGGGAGGGGTGGAGGAATAGACGTGTGGAGGAAGAGGGAGGAGAGGCATTAGAGGTAAAAATAACTCGGCCAATTACAACAGCCGAGGGGCAGTGTGCAGTAATGCTGCTTATAGATATAGAGGGGAGACGCGCACTCAGGTGTGTGTGTGTGTGGGTGTGGGTGTTACTTTCGCTGTGATTATATGCACTTGCCACGCTGGTCTATATTTATTCTGAATAGCCACGGGTATACACAGTGTAAATAACATGCTTGTAATCCAAGCTAAGAAACCTACATGTTATCAACTCAAACCAAGAAACTTCTAATAAGCACTTCCTTTCCCCTTTCACCTAAAATGAATGGCCTTAACGTGCCCAGCGCTCTGCAGAGGTCTGCCCAAAACATTCCCATCATGCATCCAATTATAATTTATTTCCAAGCTTTCCGACCACTTACTGTGTGAGTCAGAAACCCCACAGTTGCCAGGCGCCTATAAAGGCAGCCAGACGATGTCCAAAGAGGCAGCGCTACTTCCACCTCCAATCCCATGTCCACTCGGCCACTTTAAGCCGCTCTAACAGCATTCTGGGTAGGACTGCCTCACAGAGGGGTGTGGGCGCTTACGAGAGCAAACACTCAATGGAGACAAAAGACTTTTGATTATTTTTGCCATCAAGCAGAGACACTGAGAGGCCAAAGAGAGAGGGGAGGTATGAACTATGGTGAAGGATAACGAAAAGAGGACGTGGGGTGGAGTATCACACTGGAAAAGAAGCCATATGAATCTATAGGAACGGGAAGAGAGGAGGCAAAAAAAAAAAAAGACATTCACATGGGATGTTTACACTGGAAGTAAAAACATATGCACGTTCAAAGTTGAAATATTATATTATATTGTGGGTGCGGTTTTCAAAGCCATGCAGCAATGAATACCCAACAGTGAACACTAATTTCAAATTCACAGAACTGCTTTTTGCAAATTTATAAATGCAAAATTATATATTAAATGACATATTTCAGCTGTTGGGTGATCTACATGTGCTAGGACTGTATCTTTTCAGCCTCGTCAGGTATACGAACAGAAACAGAGGCATAAGGAGGGCAGAGGCACAGTGGAGGCAGACTGAGAACACGCTCCTGTATCACAAATTCAACACAAGCGCCTTGCTGTCTTGGGATGCTGTTAATTGTTACAAAGGCGTGTGCGAGAAGAGCAAATGAGTAACAGATCTAATTAAAGTAGAGATTAATTAAATCCTCAGCCCCCCTCGCTTATTGTACATTTAGAATACCTTTCGACCAGAAAACGCTGCAACTGGCGCTGCTGTCGAATGCAAATTAAAGCCGGAGAAAAACATCCTCCAAGAGCGTTTCCTCAGCCAATCACGATCCAAGACGGCGCTCAAAACCAGGTGTTATCTTGTATGTGAGGTAGTATTATGATTCGGTGAGATACAACGATCAGGGTTTGGATGTAGTGAAGCGGGAAAACGGGAGCGGAAAAAAATAATTGGAGCTGAACGTCTGCCAGCCTCAGAGAAAAGTACAAATTATGATCGTCCGTGCAGTCAAACTACTCAAACCAACACAGCCCTTAATGGGAAATTAATGTCTTTTAAAGCACTAACAACAATAGATGATGCCTTAATACCCTGCACCGCTAATACAATTTTATATGACACTGAGGTAGAGATGCAGGTAAATTCTCTGGGGCACATTTAATCAGTGGAGCCTCGAGAAAAAACAGCAACAAATTTTGCTGATGAATCCTGAGTTTATTCAAGGATATAGAGGCGTGACTCTCAAATGTTCTTGCTTCAGGGGCCACGTTTGTCTTAAGTCTTTTAAGTCATGATCCACACACAGTCTTACTGAAAAGCCATTCAGTTTTATTTTGCAAAATAGGAAGTAAAGAAAAAATAAGAAGAAATAAAAAAAGTGTTTCCATGCACTGTCAAAACCCCGAGTAAAGTGCAAGAACGGCTTAAAGGCAGAATGAGTAGGATTTGTCGGTGTGGTTTGTAACCACAGCATTCGATGTTGGCCCCTCCTCCTGGCTCAGCTATCTGCCAACAGCAAGTTTCCCTTTCCTAGGATGGCGAGGGAAGGAAACGAACACATTCCCCCCAAAAACATTTCATCACCATTGTAGGAAAAAAAATGCTACTTTAGCACCTACCTGTCCAGCAGAACAGAGGCCAACACTGCGTCGCGCTTCATCCTCATCTCCTCCTTCAGCGCTCGCCAGCAGGTGAAACCCTAACCCAAGATTCACTCTCGTTGTGGAATAAGCTTTGTCCGTTTCATGTGTCACCTCGCTAGATTTCTGTTTCTCCGCAGTTCTCAATTAATCTGCGATTTTTGTAGTCTCCTATTGGATTTTATGCCATCGATCTGGCACCCTGCACTGTTACTGGCTGGGAGCTACACACCCCCTGCCCAAAGGCCGACAGCCAGAAGAGTCCTGAGCTCAGCAAAACATGAAAATCCAGGCAGAGGGCAGGGGCTCTGCAGACACACACACCAACACACACTTCTAGTGGCTGATAAGTGATGATTGACAGGGATTATTTTTGTATGAGTCAAAACATAGTATTTTTGGGGGGGAAAATCCTACTCATTCTGCCTTTAAAACTCAATGAAATTAAAAAAACAGCAGCTACTAGAGATGAATTCGTTAGGGATGCACCGATTGCGCTCCCAATATCAGATCTTGGTCTGTACTCTACCATATTACTTGTAAAAATCTGCCAATACAAACACACAAGCACAACTAACCAGCATTATGTAAAGACAGACGATGAAGGGGCTATATTACAAGCAGGCACAGAAGCAAGCTCCTTCAACAAGACTTGAAGTGCATGAGTCCAGGACTCGTGACGAGTTGAAATCCAGCACTGATGATTCAGACTCCAGCATTAACTGCCTTTGGACTCAGAAGCTACAGTTGAGAAATCAAACTTTTTCTTTTCTCTTGTTTTTTTTCTTCTTTGTCATACAGAGGTGCAGAGACTTTAGTTTCTAAATGAGGTAGCAGAAATGGCACTGATGCCTCACATCGTTTTATAGCCGACTGCATGCTGCATCACAAGCGTTAAGTGTGTTCATAATAAAATGAAAACAAATACATAAAATACATAAATCAAAATAAAAGTGCTGTTCTGGATAACCGGTTTTTGGGACAAAGCTGATCCACTCAGAATCGGCGTCCCATCCTCTTTCAGACCATGTCCCACCAGTTGAGAACCACTAATATAAAGTATCGATTTCTACATATTACAACGTGAAGCATGAATAATCAGTCTCATACTTATGTGGTGGGGAACAAAACCAGAGAGACTTGTGATGTATGAGATGTGAGACAGGAAACAAGCGAGCTACCCTGGTCGCCGCACGCTGCCTTTATGCAGTCCATGGCGGGGAAATCATTCTTGGTACAAGCATGTGTGATGTTGGGAGGCGCGGGGAGATGAATGCACCAGGCGACACATTTTGTTTGTCCTGGTCGCTGCTTCTGACTTTCTTTACCTTGGTGTTCAAATGACCTTAAACACAGCTCCATCACAGGGCTTACGGTCCGTGAGAAATGGGGAGGGGGCGGCGAAGTAGGAGCTGGCGGAGGGGGGCTGATGTTTCCAATAGCTCGTTCATCATGTTAGATTAAATACTCCACTCCACTGAACTTGAACGGGGCAACAGTCTACCTCCCTTCTCTCTGCTCTTGCTCTCCATCACTCTCTCTTTTTCTTGCAAACCACCAACGCTCGTTTCTCACTCATGCGACCTCTGCATTGAAGCGCTCCTTCCATCTCTCTCACTTCATCTTTCTTTCTACCTCTATCTCTTTCTTGCGTCTCTCCATTTCTCTCTTCATCGTTTCGTTTGCCGTCTCCTCCTCCTCCCGCTCCTGCTCCTCGTGCCTGGAAAATGCACTGCTGCTGCTGCTACATTTATGCCAGGGATTTAGCGTGTAAGCTGAAATAATACAATTAATTTGTTCTCTCTCTGATTCTCCCTTTCTCTCCATTTCTGCCGCTCTCTCAGATCAAGGAAGTGGAAATGTGCTGACATGGAGCGATACCCAAAAGAGAATTCTAACAAAGATGTTTGTTCACGCTAATGAAGAAAATAATGAAAGGCAAACAACTAAACTACAAGAGAGGGCGAAACGAAATGAGAGCGAACGAGGGATGGGGGAAGAGTCGAATGCGTGTAGCATTATCAAATACGCGCACAAATATGTGTGCGGCACTTTACAAAACAGTATCACTGGTGTGAGATATCTTTCCATCTCAGATAGGATATTATCTTACTGCCGGGACAGGAGTAGGCAGAGAACAGACTATCTACGCAAGCAGGGACTATCACCGCTTAATTGGATCGACATCAAATAAGACAGACTCCAAGGAAAGTATGCGTAAGAGAAACTCTCTCCCTTTTTCAGCAGCTAACTGGAGATATCAGCTGGATTATCAAAAGGAGAAGAGGGTAACACTATTTTACAACGGCCTTACTCCAGTGTATTATCCTGAATTAACCTGGCAGAAAGTATTCTGAGTGCACAGCAATACCCAGTAAGCACATAAGGTGACAAGATGGCTGGCACCAAAATCATCTCTGTCAGCCTGGTAGACAGCTCCGTTCACTTTAACACGCAGTATGTAAAGCCATAACAGGCGACTACTTATGCCTTACGGGACTTAGGCCACCAACAATCCCATGTCAGTCATGTCAGTTTTTGTAATATCCCCTTTCCTTTTCTTCCCGATCTCCTCCTCTGCTGGCAGCCGGTTGGTTCTCTCCCACAAATCCTCGCTGCAGGCACTGTTTGACCATTTTCAGGAAGGCAACTATTTACAAAGGTCTGGACATTCTTGAGGGTAGACTTTAGACCAGTGATACTCACAAATACAATAATTTTTTTACACACTGGGAACTTTTTTCCACTTATTTCAGTGAGAAAATGCTCAGCCATGTCCCCTGGGTGTTACTTGGGAAGTTGCATGTTAGCCCATCAGCGATGTGTGCAGGGCGCAGAAGGGGTGACACTTGATTTCTACAGAAAAGTTCATGCACACTAGCCCAGCACGGCGCTGCTGTGACTGGATTTGCCTCCTGGAAAAGATGAGTGAGGACAGCCAATGTTATGCAGAAACGAGCATAACTCTGATCCCGTAAATGTGTATTTCATGCTATGAGCTTAAATGCGCTTTTCATTTTGTCCCTGGTAGGAGCAGTTTGTGTTTACGGCTTTTGTTTATGAATCATTCCAACATCTGAGTGATTGCATGACGGAAGAAGCTCCAGCTATATGTTTAATGTTGTATAAACTCTTCTAAATACTGCATAATCACAGCATTTAAAGCTAAAATCCAGGTGCAGCTGTTCAATGCAGTAAAACATGTGATTTATCTGTCATATGGGCCAACTGTCAGCCCTCAAACCAAGCCAATCTGCTTAATAAGTCAATAGATTGTGTTTGAAAATGTGAAAATAATGAATTTCAAAGAAAGATGAGTTATGGATCTTTTGCTATTTATTAATTATATCTGATATCTGTGTGTTTATTTACTGTCCCCTGGCCTCCTGTCATTCGGTAAAAGTGGCCACTGGGTGAAGCAGGTTGAGTCTCCCTGCTGTAGACTCTTCCATAAAGCACGACCGACTTTACTTTTGAATTGAACAATTTAATCTTTGTGAGCGGGGTCACCGTCTTGGAGCAAGAGATATTCTGGAGCTGTAAAAACACTGCTCTTGTAATGCAGTTCCTGGCCTTATAAACTGAATGTCTATCAGTGATACTGTCAAGGTAGGGGAATGATTCAATGTCCTCGAGGTGGACTTCAATTATTTGCAGCTGAGTTCATGCCTGTTGATGCCTGTTTGAACATGTGGGTGGTGACTAGTGTGATCCGGAAAGTGAGAAAATAAGAACTGGTTGCAGCTCTGAGGCTGGATGGTGACTGAATGTTGACACACTAAGTCCGCCTCGCCTGTTTTAGTTTAAAAACTGGTAAAACAGACAAAAACAATATACTCTCTCAATGCCAGAGGACCTCCCTTTCTGTGAGCTTAAGTTTCTGGGGCTATAGATTAATTATGGACTTCAGTAATGAGGAAGAATAAGATATTGTTTACAAAAGTTATGAATCTACACTCCAAAGCAATATCAGTGTACTCATATTGTTGATAATGCTCATAAGATACAATGCTCAGAAGAGTGTGTCTATGCTCCCTGGGTCCAACTTTCCCTAAATGTGATCAAATGGCTCCATGTTCCTTAAAACCATGTTCCCTGGTCCTGGTGGTCCTGTCTGGTATATTAATAAAATGGGTAATCTGATAGTACGTGTTCATTAAAAAAAAAAAAAATATCTGAGGACTTTTATCTTTCCTATTGCAAACATTCTGCATGTTTTGTCTTTTGCCTCTTTATATGCCTTCTGAAGCATCTCAACACTTTATGACACTTCGGATTTTTTTTTTTTATGTCTTTTGCCTTTTTATATTAGAATTTTATGATATTTTGCATGTCTTTATTA
>OMLB01018535.1:0-17035 GCA_900302555.1 Myripristis jacobus | reverse complement strand
AGCCTAGTGGATAAACTGGGTCAGTACACACACACACACACACACACACACACACACACACACACACACACACACACACACACACACACACACACACACACACACACACACACACACACAGCATCCAGACATCCCTCTTTCTCTGGAAACTGTCACCCGCTGAATAAATTACATGTGACCTTTGCTCATGTGTGTTTCAGCTCAGAGACCTCAGAAAATCACTTCAACCCCCTGTAATTCATTTTCTTGTGTCACCGCTGCCCACCCTTGTTGATAGTACACTCCATGCTTTACTTAGCTGCAAAACTACTTCACTGGCATGCACAAGTATTAATGTTTGACTAAAACCTTATGGAAAAGTCATGGTTTCTCAGGGAAATAATGACAGAACAGTGATATTACTGGCTTGTTGAGTATATGGAATATTTGATTAGTCGTTAAGCAAGCCTATACACAGTGGTGTGTTGAACAAGAAAGCTGACTTCCAATATCCAAAGACAATCTTACTATTTTGTGAAAAAAGACAAAATGAAACATTTCAAAAGAAAATGAAATAATTTTATTACATTCTTAAAACCACATATAATGTATCCCATTGGACAACAATATATAGCGAGCTGTGTGACTCAATTACTCTTGGACTAGTAATATACCTCTTGTACATTTTGTCATACAGGGAAAGAGAAGGGAAACAAACTTTTTTTTTTTTTTTTTTGCTTTTTTTTGTTTGTTTGGAATTTTCCTAATCTTGCTTGAATAAAAAAAATAGATCACTTACTTTACAAGACAAAAGGTGGAGACACAAAAAGAAAAAATAAAAGTGGATAAAAGACTGACAGATAAATGAAACTCACAGCAAAAGAAACATTAAACTCCAATATTGAAATTCATTTTTCTCTCTATTTAACTGATTTTTTTTTAAAAACTCCTATTTCTCATAAATTTCATGTTACAATATTAGGACGAGGAGGGGCGAGGGTTTTGACACTTTGTGAGTAACATTCACAAAAATAGAGCTTACGTCCACAGTGATTATGGTTATGGGTCTCATCTTAGGTGCAAAGGTGTGAGGAGTACAAGGCTAGAAGATGACACTGGTAATAAAGGGTCACTGACAGAGATTACAGCTGTCTCCCTGAGCAGCAGGCAGTTTCCCAAAATCTGCTCTGGGACTTACAGTAAGTAAGACATTATCGTATCAATGCTAATATCATCCTGTAGAAAATGCGTTATGTATGTATATGAAAAACAGAGAGGTATGGGCAAACTTGTAGAAAGCATACAACAAAAATAAATAACTTGAGAATAAACTGTTTATGTCTTACTGGCACTGAGGCCTGACTCAGGGTGACAGCTGGGAGCTCTGTCTGGCCTTAAACTAGTGCCCAGTGAGATAAGAGGAAAGAATAAGTGCTTGGTATTTTGGGCAGGTGTCAGGTTCAGGACTGAAGGAGAGAGGAACAACAAATGTACAAAAATAATACAGTTGCTCCAACCAGCAAGGAGGGTTTATGATACATATGGACCGTCCGCGGTCCATCCTGAAACCAGCGGAAACATTATGAATAAAAGATGAGTATACTACACCTATTAACTGCTGGTTAGAAACAAGTGGGGAGACACTGTGCATCCCCAAGTCTCTTGTTACGTAGAGTTCATGAAATCATCTTTTGCCTTGCTGTCTCTTCTCCTTAGTGTCCTCTTTGTCTTCGTATCTCTTTTGGCAGGGGCGGCTGCAACAGCACCGAGTCTTTGCGAGTGAATGCTTTCAGTTTGAAAGTGACATAAAGGCAGTTTTTTATTGTTTTTTTTTTTTTAGCCTTTGTGTGGGTAGAGTGCCTCCCCTGCCGTGTCATGTCTGCAACAAGTGTCCACCCCGTTGCTTGCATCACAACTGCATGTCACCCGGTTGGGTTTCTATGAGGGCAAGAGGGGTTGTTGCCGTGGAAACCTGAGTATGGTCAAGAGGAAAATAGTCCAGAAAAGGACTGAGTCCAAAAATCTGCTTTCCTGAAGTATCCATCTTTTTCCCCTCTCGCTCTCCCTCTCGCCATCTGCTTTTCTCTCCCTTTCTTTCTCAACTGCACTCACACATTCCACCTCTCTATATACTAATATATATATAGTCATTTATTTACATTCTTATTTAAAATATTTGTTTATAAACGTGTATATAAATTAAAGATAATTTCATCTTTTCCTGTCTCTAAGTGGCATTTACAAGGGAAGGGGTGTGTGGGACTGAGGTTTCTCATTGCATTATAAGAGCCTACAAAAGGCAGCACCAAACACTGTCTAACTATGTGTGTGTGCGTATGTGTGATACCGTTTTCTTTTAACTGAGCCAAAAGGCCTGCCTAGGTTGTGAGCCATATCATACCTGTGTATTTCCTTTTTTTTAATGATAGGAAATGACAGATGATCTTGGTCCCTTAGAGATGGTCAATACAAGGATATTGTCTGTATGAATATGTATGTGTACCGTACTCTGACGCATCAGTACAGAAAATCAATACAGAGAAAACATTGGCAGAAAGCCGTTTTCATGTTGAGACCTGTTGATCAAGAGGACTTTGTTCTGTCTGTAGAACTCTGTCCCAAAGCGGCAGGTTTGTACATTCGCTGATGGGTTGTGGCTTGTGCACTGGTGCTTATGACTGAGGTACATTCATGACTGGTTGGGTGATCCACAGTGGATCGGATCTCGAACGAGTGTTAGAGCTTGGAGCCGTCTCATGCTAAGTGGGACACTGTGTTATTATAATGCCCATCCGCTTGTTGTTAATGCTACAAAAGTAGAGGACCATGAGCATGTGTGGTCTGTAGTGTAAGGTGCTTTGCCTGCTGGGAAAGTGGAGGACAAGTTTGGGATCATGGGAGACTGAGTATTACATGTCCTGGATTGTCTCTTAAAACTGCTGGTTGTTGAGCTTCAACGTCTACTGTATATTCTCCTCTGTCTCTCCTTTTGCTTCCCTACCTCTTCACACACTTTCTCACTCTCTCTCCTTCTCTCTCTGTCTGTTTTTGTGTGTGTCTGTCTAGCTGTTGGTGGAGTCAGGCAGAGACATCTCACTGCCAAACACTTCTCGGTACAGTGGTGGGAAGCTGTACGCGGTCTCTGGGTGGACCAAGCGGAAAAACTCCAGTTTATCAATGTGGAGGTTACAGATAGACTTCATCATGGGCAGCTTGGACACCATCTGTGGGAACAGAGTATAGAGACAAGGGTAAATCTCTGAATACGTGAGTGTGTGTATGTGTGTGTATCTAAGGAGAGTAGTGACTGCTTGTCTTTACCTTGTCTAATTTCTCATCTGAGGCGCCACTCATATGTAAACTGTGCTGCAGAGCCAGGTAGACTTTTTCTTGAAGCTTCTGAACCTTTTGGCCTTCTGTCAGCCATGGTCGATCTACAGGAAACACAATATTAAGCGTCAGATAAACAATGATGACATGTGCGAAGACAAGCAGCTTGTTGGTCCAGGGGTGTGATGAAAATAGACAAATATTATAATGCTAATTTTGTCTGTCGTCACTCTGTTACGAGAATTAAATGTACAAGTAAGTATGTATGAGATATCTACAACCACATTTGGAAATTTAACGTAATGAGAGAAAAAGGTTTTCTCATTGTGGGTTAGAATGTGTGTTATCGACTGCTGTATGATTTGGCTACATCATGAGCAGTCTTCTTCAGTGTGTCTGTATTAAGTCATGCACGTGTGAGAAAGACAAGAGAGAAAATCACCAGGGGACAGAAGGACAGCAGCGCTGAACAGAGCCATCTCTTCATCAGACAGCTGTAGACGGCAAAGGCCTTTGCCCAGGTCAAACACTGCACTGACCAAGTCATCGCAACCTGGGAAAACACAGGAAAAATCACACATTATCAAATCTTCCGTCTATTGATTTTGATAGCTGTGGCACAACAGAGGTTGATTGTTGATCAGAGCATCCTGGTCAAGATTAGATTTGAATGTAAACACATAGAATGAGAGTCACTGGGATAATCCTGTGATGCTATGAGGCTCATTGTGAATTTCCTCTTACACAGAATCAATATTTTTTCTTGATTGTGTGTGTGAAAATGAAAAAAACATATTGATACTTAGCTAAAACAAATCTCCTGAAACCACCACAACCAATGAAACTCACCAAGTGCCTTAAAGAACTGAGCAGAAGCAAATTTTCCATCGAAGAAAATGGTGCTGTTGCTGGCGTTGAAAGCTCGGCACATACGGATCAGCAGGACCTCCAGACAGCCTAAAAAGGCAACCACAGATAGAGACACAGAGATGGAGGAAGAAGAGGAGCGAGGGGAGGAGGTGGGTGACGGAGGACACAGAAACTCCAACATGCACAAGCACATTACAAAAAGTAAAAAAAAATTCAGTTCAGATGGGTGTACAAGATGAGACATTTTGAACCATTTAAACATTGACATAATAATATAAGGATCCACATACAATTGTCAAAGAAGGTTCAAAACATTTACAAAGAGGTAAACACATTGTCAGATATGTGCATTTTGTGCCACAAACATTAATGTTGATACAGGTACATAACATAATTGTACATTTGGTTTTCAGAAAACAAACAAAACAAACAAACAGATGGCAAGAGGTGGAGAAAAACACCAAAGATGTAAGGTTGGAAACAAAAAAAGACAAGAGGAAAATACAATTAGCAAGATGCAGAATTTGCTTACTCAGGCAATATGAATTGTGTGAAATCTGAGCATTTCTGAATTTGATGGCAGTATGAGCAGAGTAGGTGCTGGTACTGACCTGCTTTCAGCAAAATAATCTGATCATTCTGGCACAGGTCCATGAAGCCAGCGATGCGTTTGGCAAACTCCACCACATATTGAATGGCGTTGGTAATATGGTGTGCACACTGCTGCCACATCCACTCAGCAGACTGAGAGAGACACACAGACAGAACTATTAGCAGTATTACGGTTTCAGGCACTATACATCAAGTACCAATACTAAGTACTGGTCAGATTACTTGCCCTAGAAAAATAGACAAGAATAATTGATATAATTTTTATATATTAGAGCAATCTAATATTCTTCTAATCTCTCAGAGAAAACTTAATAACTTACTTTTGCTTTGATACTAGACATCGGTATTGTGTTGGTATATTCCCAATTGTTATTCTATATTTGTATATGAGCACACAAAACTTAAAAAACTGCAGGAGCTGCTGGGTGAAGTGTGTACCTTGTTTTGAAAAGCGCGTGTTTCCTCGGGTGAGTACTGCACCCAGGTGAATCTCTTCATGTCCTCAGCGCTGTACTGACACGTCTCTAAGTGGGACTTGACAATGCTCTGAGTGATGCGCTCTGGGACAAAAACAAACACACACACACACACACACACACAAAAAAAAAACTTAAGTGTTGTGGCAGCAGAATGGGGCTTGTAAAAAATGCATGAGTGTAGTGGAGGAAAGAACTGTGTGTGTGTGTTTGTATGTGTATGTGTGTGTGTGTGCGTGCATGAACATGAACCACAAGATGCAAATGAGACTCATTATCAGTTCTGGGAATCTACTTGTTGTTGATCTATCCTACACTGCGGTGAAATTGCAAAACAAAATACGATTATGAGAAAAACAGTGAGTTATCGTGGCAATCCTATGATGTGGTTCCTTTACAAAACCCAAGAGTAACTACAAAAACTTTGTATCTTGTGGTATCGTGAACTGCAGACCCCTGTGTGTTACGCACTTCCTCTGTCTAACTCACACGGAGTCAAATTATGATTGACTGATTACTGTGATGTTGTTTACATATCCACAGGTCATGTAAATGTGCCCTTAAATTACTACGTGCTCTGCACCACTCTGCCATTAGGCCTAGTGCGAGCAGTCTCTACCACTGTAATCTGCAATCCAATCATAATATCAAGCTGCTAACCTCGCCCTTACTTTGCCAGCTTTTTCCACCTCATAGACTTGGTTATGCCCAGCAGTCATAACACTTACCCATCGTTTCCTTTAAAATTCCCCAGAGTCCTTGGCTAATTCCCCTTGCACTCTCCTGCTGCCAGCTGCCAAACTGGCATTAAAGCAGCTGACACTAGGCGGCTATATCTCAGTAGCTCCCTTCATGGAGTCCACACACCTCCTGCCTGAAAATCACCCTTACTTCCTTACCTTTTAAGTATTACTACAGAAAAAAATCCCCTGCTATTCTTATCATTGTTTTTTGTTGCTTTACGACTTCTGCCCATTTCGTAATGCTTGTTTTGCTCGTTCGGCCTTGTCCTTGTGGCCTTGAATGCCGCTTACAGTACAGAGCTGCTCTGCTTTGACAGCTGATGCATTCTTCATTTTCTCCCGTTTATCTGTTTCTGTCATATGACCTTGTCCTTATCTTGAGTGTCTTGTTTGTTTTGTTTGACCTATTTTACGTTTTAAATGTAATTTTAGTTCACTTTATTGCATTTCATTTAAATCCCGTTCAAAATGCCACTTGCCAGGCCAACAAGTTATTATGAATTTGTTCAAGGCTGTCCTGTCAAGTAATGGATGAATGAAAGACTAAATCATTTATTTCATGTCTTTGCTGGTACTCACCAAGCTCTGTTAGGGAGTAGTCATCAGGCAGATGATCCAGCAGCGCTGCATGCGTGTGTGCCAGCAGTTGATGTGTGTGAGAGTGTGTATGCATGAGCTGGATCCCACTGTTGTCTGCCACATCTAGTATAGTCTGCTGGGGGGAGTTCTGATTGGATGAGGAGGAAGAGGAAGAGGAAGATGAGGAGTTGGAGGTGTTTCCGGTGCTGGCCCCGCCCCCTCCACCCAGCAGCTCCAGGCTGCAGTACTCGCTCGCCTCCTCGGGGGTCAGCGGCAGGTCAAACAGGTCGGGCAGCGCTGCAATGTCATCCAGGTCACTGAGGGTGGAGCTGGAGCCCCCGCTACTGCAGGAGCGGCTGAGACCCCCTTCGCCATCCTCTCCGCCACCCCCACACACACCATCTTCCCTGGGTAAGGACAGGCCGGCAGAGCCGCCGCCTCCGGAGCCCACACACTCCTGGGACTTCTGGTGCTTCTGCACCTCGGCGTACAGGCTGTCCCGCTGCTTCTTTGACATACGGCCAAACTTCACCGCTTTAGGGAGAGAGAGTTCAAGTGAGACAGGCAAAAAAACACAAGATTCAGAGACATCTACAAGTGACAAAGTGGTCAGCAGCTAAGTGTGACAGCCAGTTCTGGTAAGTAATCAGTGTGTTAATGTAGGGCAGTGTGTTGTGTATGTGGTCCTCACCATCTCTGCTCATGCCCAAAGCCAGACACTTCTGTAAACGGCAGTGCTGACAGCGGTTACGGTTGGTCCGGTCGATAAGGCAGTTCCTCTGACGGGAACAGGAGTACATGGCATTGTTCTGCTGGCTGCGACGGAAGAAACCCTGCATACATGTGTGCACACACACAGAATACATATATGTAAATGATACGCACATTTTTGATGAAATGGTACAATTCAACTGTTGTATTGTGGCTACACTGTTAGGTCCAGTTGCACCAAATCTAGTTTAAATGTTGCATAGTATATTGTTGTTCTGTATAAATTAAACACACTGTGGTCCTGGGGGAACCTAATTTTGTTCCTCTATAATACAGAGAATATTATATATATTGCCACTGGCATTGAGGTCATAGTTAGTGGTGCTGTTGTATTGAACTGCATTTTATTGAGAGGTGTTTCTAATATTCTGTCCCCCTCATGTCTATAAATAGGGAGTGCAAAAAAATAAAAAAAAATTGGAAATGCCCCTCAACATAATGTAGTCCAGTACAAGACCTCTGCAAACTAAAACCTCAATAATTAAAATATAATTAAATTTACACATTCTCCACAACATCAGCAAAAAATGAAAATTATAAACTTTCTTAAAAGGTAGACTTAATGGCAGAGCTGTTGCACTGAACTGCATTAGATTGTACAGATGGACCTAATACAGTGGCCACTGAGTGTATACATGTAGAAGGCCCTATGCGAAATGAAAAATAGTTTACTTTCTCTTTGATGTATTAGATTTATGATACTAAAAATGTTTTAATTTCACTGTGACTAATGTTCTAGTAAGACATTCAGACAATCTGATACGTAACACAAGTTAAACTATCTTTTTATATTAGGGTCTCTGGAGGAAAAAAAAGTTTCAACTTGCAGGTTCCTGAATATGGAAAAGTTTGAAGAACCCTGGCCTAGTTGACTTTGTGCATCTCCTCCTCACCTTGCAGCCTTCACAAGTGATGACCCCATAATGGATTCCTGAGGACTTGTCCCCGCAGATCTTACAGGGGATGACCTCGATCTGAGCTGCAGAGACAAAACCAAAACAGATGAGAGGTCACACGACTGACTAACGTGTCTTTATTAACTCAACACCACAAAGAGGGATGGACATGAGATTAGATTCTGAGCAGTCAGTCACCTGCTCGGTGAAGCACAGGGGTTCTGACTGATTTGGCACATTTAAACGTGAGACTATTGAGTAACACATTACCACCAGGCAAATGTCTTGTGGATCGATGCCAAAAGCAGCTGATATCCAAACAAGCCATTGTGTAATATAGTACAGAGAGTCTAACATAAACATACACTTAGCTTGGAGGCCGATTTTTGGCCTACATTCGGTGTCAGCGAGGATGTCTGCTTCACAATATGTCGCCAGTAAGAACATGTGGGAATGATTAACACAGTGAAGAAATTGAGAAAGATCACTGCATGAGGCACATCCCCTACTTTGCACAAAAGTATGCAGCATCCAGACAGAATGAGACATTTTTTAACAAATCCTGCAATTCCCCACGGCATATATACATAAGCTGACATTTAAGAAAACTGTAAATGATGGCGAAAGCCCTGCACCGAGTTGAGAAAAAGAAAAAGTAACTCTGTCCCACAAAGTCCAGGTACAAGGCGAGATAATGTGGCTCTCCATCGTGCTTGCCTGCATTGTGCTTGTGGTCACTGTGAGGGTGCACAGCGCACAGACGGGGAATCAGATGACACATGCATGATACATACAAACAGTCCACACAGCACAGAGCCTGTCTCCTTGTCGGCTGAGATTAAATCAACAACCACACCATAAAATATTTGTTGCTCAACCTGCTAGTCCACACAGACTGTTTATAAAATCACTGTCATTTGTGTAACATTATACATATGGCTGGGTAGAATAGTGTACACGGAAAAACGCTTGAGTCTTAGCTGATTTTAGACATTGCTGTGCTCTTAGGTACTGGAAAACACACCATGCTATTTCTTTTTCCCTCTTTCATGACACAGTCTGCTGTCTTTTTTTTTTTTCTGAGCTGTTGACTAAAACACTCCGACTGATTAGAGCAGCTGCAGCCATGCAATGGAAAAAATCTCCCCCTGCTCTCTCCCTCCCTCGTCCTTCCTCTCTCTCTCTCTCTCTCCGGTTCCCCGTACCCCTCCCTCATCTCACGATTATATAACTCGTCTGCGAGCATTCCACAAGCGCTCATTCAGCGGGCTCACTCTAGCAACACCGAGGCCCCGCCCCACTCCGGCTCGCAGCTTCCCACTGGCTGGCCGGGGCTCGACGCCTCCTTGCGATTGGCTGACTCATCCGTCACTCAGGCGCGGTAGCCTGTCAGCCCATGTGGACATTCTGTCCTACTGACACACTTTCCCACTGCAGGGGGAGAGGGAGGAGGGAGGCAGGCGCGATCACGGCGCGTTTGAATAAGTCCCTCCGCACACCAGTTTTAAGGTGGAACTGAACCATGCGCGCACTTGCCACGAAATATTTCCCTGAAGGCTCATTGCTTGTATCAGGATATTGAATATGTTACATAACACAGATATGACAAGTAGGGCAGTGCTATGAGCCTAGACAAGACAGCACAACCAAAAACAAACAAAAAAGATTCAAACATGATCACTGTTATACATTAATATCCAACCTATTAATATACAGTATAGGTTAGTAACAGCATTACTGATAGAAATAGAAAATATTATCATTATTATTATTATTAGTAGTAGTAGTAGTAGTAGTAGTACTTTGATAGAAATAAAGCATCAGCAGCTTTTACAAACCCAATTTTACTGAGTGCAGTGTACCATACTGTACCTGGCTTGAGTCCACCCAAGCCAGCATAGTATGATCTTCAGTGTCAGCTATTTCACCCTCCCCCCCTTCCTCTCTTTGACATTGAGCTTCTGCCTCAACCATTTCTATTCTTGTCCTTGCTGAGAGCCAGAATTACACAGACAGCCACCCACCAACCCTGCTGCTACAACTGCATGTACATGCTTTCTCGCTCCTCTTGTCTGTCTGTCTGCAGATACCCAAGCAGAAGCCAGAGAGACAGCGAAATAGGCATCTGCAACAACACACCTTGATTTTAAAAGGCAGTGTCCTGCTGAGGCCTGCCGCTTAAGAGAGCTGATAACTTATAAATGTGCACAAAATTTGCAGTTGAGCAAAGTTACTACACAGTAAATAAATGGTAACAACAAATGCCGTTGCTGGAGCTTCTTGCATACTTATGCTGAACCAAGACAGGCAAATAAGCCCAATTAGATGTATCAAATACTCAATGAAAACAAGTTTGTTTAACGCACAAATTTAGCAAATTAAAACTTCTAAACTTCCCTGAAGGAGACACAAAGGCAGTAGTAAGACTAAAAGAACAACAAGTGTAACCTTTAACCCTGCATTTAACCTCTGACCTCAGCCAAAAGGCCAGTCTTGGACATTTGACCTGTACTTTTCTCGAGAGTTCACATACCAAGCAGACCAATACATGGCCTTTTTTTTTTGCATTTCACATTTCTCCACCCACCGAAAGATTACATAAATCACATGATATGGTGAAATGAGGAATATGGAGTGAAGTTAGGCAAACAGCAAACAAAGGCCAATGTTTGAGTATGAAGTGTTTGTGCAGAAAAGAGAATGGGTGCAGTTACTTTGTGTGGCACACCCAAGCCTTTTGACAAAGTAGGAACAGACGCAACAACAGCAAAACTGGCCCCAGTGTGTTTATCAGCCAGTTAAACGTGTAACCTCGTTATCTGTATATGGGGCTAATTCGATGTGTGTGTGCGTGCGCGTGTGTGCGAATGCGTGCGTAGAGGAGAATCACTGACTTTATGGCTCAAACACTTCACTTCTTGGTATCTCATGTGTCAAACAAACAACCAGGAGTTCTCTGCCGCTAACCTTCTGGTAAGTGTGTCAAACAGTCACTGTGTCAGTATGTCAGCAGCATGACAAGAGAATAGCTTTTGACCCTCCACATGAACAGTCAAATGGTTCTGCGCCCACACACACGCACGCACAAGCATGTACACACGCACACACACACACACACACACACGTGCGCGCGCCACTTCTCTGTCTTGATGTCATGTTCCACCCTGTTTCAATGCAAAGTACAAGTACAGGTTGTGCTTGTTTGCTCAGTGCACAGGTCATAAAACACACAGACACACACATTTGCTTTAATGCAGATATTTGCCTGCTGTACTTGTTCTCAAGCAACACATTAACAGGGGTCTGCTGGGGACATTGCTGTTCATAATGAACTCGTCTGAAAAATGAGAAGAGAAGTCACACGCAAGGAGAGTTTTGTGCTTCCACTATTTGCAGTGGCTGTGGTGCTTTAAGTGATAATTCTAGTTTTGTCCCATGCCTGCTCCCACTGTTTTGGTCTAAGTTATGTTTCAAGTTGAGGTTCTAGTGTTAAAAAATGTTTAAAATCATAATTTAATAATTGCATCTAAAACACCTACTTGTTTTGTTGTAGATAATAGTAACACTAAATGACTATGTTTATTTCCATTTCACATGTTTTCTTGCAGTCCTGGTAATTTCCTTTTACTTTACTTATTTAACCTTTGTTTAACCGGGAAGTCCCTAGAGATTTAAATTACATCTCCAAGGGAGGCCTGGCCAAGGTAGCACATTAGTTACACCTCTGCTACATGAATACAAAGAAAACACTGATATTTGTGATACTGAGGCACCTCTTGTGTAATGTCACAGAAGGGTGTATGTCTTAACATCTCAGAGGGCTTACATTACAAGTCAAACAGGCAAACACAGGTCTGGATCACAATAGTCCACCATAACTGGCCTTGTTGCCACTCCTTCTTTTGAAATCACAAACCTCACTCTTTTCCACACACTCCACAAGAGGAAAAGAGGAGGCTGCTTGGCCCCGGGGCTGTGATGAACCCCCAGAGACCAAATATATTCTCTGTTATGAAGACAAAACCATGTTTTCCTTTCATGGCTTCTGGTCAAACCTGTGGAGGGAGTTGTATTTTACAGATTATATATGATACCCTGTAGAAAACAAAACTACACCCTATAGTGTGGCCCTACACAATAACAAAAAGGTTATTTTTTGAAAGTGCACAGAAGATGATAATGCTTGTAACAATATAACTCTGCACAGACTTTTTGCTCAACATAATACATATTTACAATCTAGTTGTACAGCAAGCAGAACAAGTGCATTCAAATCACCTTTCTCCATTTAAAAAGATGCAAATACCAGCTGAAGCCCACACAGTGATGGTGGTGGTGGGGTGTTTTTGCACATTACAACAGAGCTGTGAATTTCATAAGCCTCTACCATGTGTCTTCTGGTGTGTGTGAAATGCCTTCTGATCTTTTTACAGCATGCCTAGCTGTAATAAACATTAATACATCCACCCTCGGCTGTATTAGAGAGAAGTAGTAAAATCTAATAAAATAAACAAGAGGAAGAGTCTCAAGTCCATATATCCGCCTGACAGAACAATAAAGCTGTCAGAACATCTTGACAACTTGTGCTGGAGTGACTGCGTTTGGATACACTGGTGTGTCTACCAGCTCCAATTGAGATGAAAATGCTGACATGCTGTTATTGCAAATCTATTCTAGTCAGCAAACAAGCAAAGTTGTTAAAAGTGAGCAACTAACCTACATTTTTGGTCTAGTGAGCTAAGGCCTGGTCTGGGTTTGTTTACATTTGGATATCCTGCCAGAAAGGGAACCTCCCTCCACCAGAGGCCCCCTCTACTTCTTTCTCCCTCCCTCCTTGCTGCCAAATTCTTTTCTCCCCTCTTCTGAAAAAAAAAACCTCCTTGTGGCTAATCCTCTGTCCAGCACAACAAAAGAATGCAATGAGCGTCTCGGTGAGAGCAAAAAGCAGAGGCGCACCATAAGCCCAGTGAAATAGTTTGCAGGGAACAACAGCATATTTACTTTTTACCTTGTCATTGTTGCTGAGCTGTGACAAACATCAGTGCAAAGCTTTTTTTAAAATGTGTGATTTGTTTCCTGATGATTTATTTGGACAGATCATTTCATGTGGAAATGACTTCCCAAAAAATATTTTCCATGTGCATCTATAAAAAAAATAGCTAATAGCTATTGCATTTGCACAAGCAGACAATATGCATTCAGAATATAATTTGAATAATTGCAACCTATTTTGCATGCACTGCAAATAACTACAGGCATAAACATAAAGAAATGTGTTGTGGGTTTTTTTTTTTTATGTCTTTTTTATGTTTTATGTTGGAAATGCATCTCTTGCGTGTCACTACTACTTTCATTTTATTTACACACAAAGACAATAAAGCCTTTTCTGATTCTGATTCAGTGACTAACATTTCAAATCAACGTCATCAGCATGTTGGTCCAACTTTTATTTTGAAATATCTCCCTGCACATGCCCTAAATTGCCCTGTGTAGATAAAAGCAATTGCACACTGTTTTTTGCAAAGGTTGCAAGATGTGTACGGTGTATTCAAAATGCCTCCCCACTGATCGCAGTTCCCCTCTGCCCAAGTTCAAGCTCAAGCCCGGCTGCTCGGTGAAGGGCGACACAGCAAGCCTGCAGCCGCACATGGCGCTGCACGTCGGGCGGCACGGCCCTTCCCTGAGCCGCTCCCCCTCCCTCCTCTGTAGATGCTGTATAATGTTGGGTGACATAACTAGGTCAGTGGAACAGCCAGGGCCCTCTCCCTCTGCACACTCACACTGTCGGCCATGCTGGCACCGCCATCACACCACAACAACATCACAGCAGCACTAACACCGGTGATAATGCATTTACACACTTTTTAGCACAAATAAAACAGGTCGCAAGCACCGCAGCTGTGGTTTCTTATTCCAACAAACATCAAAATATATTTATCAGAAAAAATTATGTGCCGGCAGATCAGAGAAATGGTTTACGTTTGGTTTACAGTAACGATATCCTCGAGCAGGTCTCAAACGATCATCATTCAAACTGTAATTAATTTAGATTACAGAGCCGAATTATATGTCGATTACATAATTACAGTTTTGGGTAACAACAGCCTCCACACACGCACGCCCCTCCCTCTGCTCATTGCATAACTCCAACATCCCTTGGCATTTACAGATGGAGTCCCAGGTGGAACTGATATTTCTTCCAAATGCACTTTGGAGACATGACGCTGGATTAGAGTACACACACAATATATAACTACCCTTTAACACACTGCTTACACAATAAACACGACAAATAAACCCTGAAACAGACTTTATCTCGTAATTAATTCCACATTAGATATTCCCTCAGCTCTTTATTCCTGCACGGCCAACTTCAGTGGAGCATGCAGCTTCCAGTTATGTGCAGCTAATCCAGTCTTGACGGATTAATGCGCACTAGAAGAACAGGCGCACTCAACTCGCTGTGTGCGCAAACACATGTGGCCATCTCACCCCGTACGAAAACACTGATTCCGACCGAGTTCAACTACATGTGCATGGACTTACATAAGATTAAAAAAAAACAACCAAACAACAACTTACCTCTCATTTTGATGTCTTGTTTTTCTTGCGCGGATGCCGAAAACACGACTACATGTGGTTCAAATGGGTGTCAGAATAGTCAGAGCAACACAGCAGAGCCAGAGCGAACTGGCTCTCTAAATATAAACTTCGCTCCAGTGGCAGACAGCTCTCGGTAAACACGGCCAACAACAGAGGAGGAAAAAAAACTACCCGAAACTCTTTCCCCCTTATCGCTCGACCAAGTCCGGCGTTGGAAAAGTAAGAGTAAAGAAAGTCGCTTTGGCTTGCATGTTATTGTCTCGACGCACTAGCGGCTGTATTTCGGCGAACTTTTTGACAGAAAAGTCCCACGGTGGTTGAGCTTGGCTTGCAGGACTCCCAGTGCTTGAGCCCCCCCTCCCTCTGCTGCTGTGACTCTCCGCCTGCTTTCCTCTCAGTCTACCCTGCTAACCTACTTTCTCCAAGCGTGGACTCTCACATGATCTCACTGCCGACAGCTCCTCTCACAGCACCCGCGGGGGCGCGCACACGGGAACGCGTTTAAGGTGGCTCGGTAAATGCTTGCCTAGCTGCTTTCCCTGGCACTCAGCGCAGTGGTAGTGATAAATCAATAAAAAAATATGACGTCCAACCGGTAATGATCACAGGGCAGACAACCTCCAATAACAACAAAAATCAATCTAATACTTAGTTATACTCGATTTTAATGGAAGTGAAGCCTGATTTCCATGCATCAGGTAACACCCATCGGTTTGACACAACTTACTGTAATGTTCATAGTGTGTGTCAATAAGAGCCTGTGAAGGTGTTGCCAACCCCGGTGACAAGCAACAACAACACGCCATCAAACAGGTTTTTTGCTTTCCGTTTGGATGAATTCGCTGATATCAGATCAGCTGAACTCAGAGAGAACAGATGACATAACCTTAGATGACAGATTGGTTATTTGGGTTGCTGAACTTCAGTGAGGTTTGTTGACCCGGCTGCTCTTTTGCCATTTGAGCTTGTCCTGAGTCAGCTTGGAGAATTCGAGGCCTTACAGTAGCTGACCCCAGGAAATCTTTTCTCAAAGTAGTTGAGTATGATGACACGCACACACACACACACACGACACCCCTAACATCCAAAAACATTAAGGACACCGGACATTTTCTCTTGCTGGTGCAAAGAGAAAGTTGGACAATCAGCCCTTTTGAGAGTGGAATGCCACTTAATCTATGTTAATCTGTCATTATCCACGATTTATGAGCATGGGCAATTAAAACAGTAGAGAACTGACATGCAAAAATGTGATGTCATTTGGTACACAGCCTGGAGTTGCTCCTCAGCTAATAGATGGGAGACCGATTTTGTGGACAGACCATCTCTCTTCCCCATAATTCATACTGTGTGGAGCGTCTCCAGAGTTTACACCCAGTGATATCACAAGTTTGACTCTTTGCTTGTGTGTTTTTCTGGTTTTTGGGAGAGAGCTGCGCGCATTCATAAACATTAACTTGACTTGCCTTGGCAGTGAGAATAACATGTAAGAATTCGTAAATTGAAGGGAATTCTGCCAGTGAGATTTTGCATGATTGGTTACAGGATGAACGGTTATATAATTGTACTCAACACATATGTGCGTTTTAGTGTTATTATATATGCATTCTCGTTGCTGTTAAAATAGGACATCTCTGAGGCTAACCTTGTTTAATGTGATGTCAGGTTATGAAATATAGATAATGCTATTATGCATATGTAATGCTCTGTATATGTGGACTGTGTCTTATGTTATGTGGTTTTGCACTGTCCCTTTCTTTGTTATCTGTGACGTCCAGTGTACAGTGTATCTGCTTTTTCATCAGTTTAGTAATTTTACACTGTATTCTCTTACCTAAGCATAATTTATAAATAAAGGGAGTTCTGATTGTGATGTGAGAGTCTGCCCGGGATAGTGTGCAATTATGGATGTGGGATGGGCAGTGGTGGTGGGAGTGTGTGCGGTGTGTATGTGTGTGTGTGTGTGTGTGTGTGTGTGTATGTGTGTGGTGGGTGTTATGATGCAATGTTCTGGCAGCAGTGTTATGAAACAGCAAGAAGGCAGATTACTCAAACTAGGTTAGTGGAGCAGCATAGCACAGGGTATCTACAGTCACAGATTCTATCTCTCTCTCTCTCTCTCTCTCTCTTGCACACACACACACACACACACACACACACACACACACACACACAC